>JAPYZI010001101.1:0-36228 GCA_030523105.1 Ophioninae sp. A BG-2022a | reverse complement strand
ACATCGTAAAGGACCTATTAAAAAAATATTAAAAATCAAAAATTTTTGTCGATTTTTGGGCAAAATACATTTTTTCACTCAATGGTCGATAACTTTTTTCCCTTTGGGATTTGGTACTCCAGCCTGTGCTCAATCTCTTCGTTATGATTTTCTCTTCAAAATACTTTTTTAATCATTAAGATCCGATAATTTTTCGATTTTTAGCAGAATTTCAAAGTTGGACGATCGATTTTTGCAAATTTTTCCATACATACCCCTTTGCGTTTTTTTTAGCGATTTTTCAACTGGACTTTGCGGGAAAACTATGCGAGATATCGATATGAATCCAACGCCATTATCTAAGTTAGGCAAAAACCTTTTCCAAACACCCCCGATGAAACCCCATAGCACCGAAGGCGCTCGCTCTACGACCTTTTGAAATATCGCGATTTTTGAGATTTCGGGAAAACGGGCCTGAGAGGTCGAAAAATTTTTTTTTCCGTTTTTTAAGTATTAAAAGGGTGTATTTGATCGGAAATTTTCCGCTGATTACGAATATGCCAGAGTTTTTGCCGAAAGTACAAAATTGGACTGAGAAAATGCAAGAAAACTTTGCTAAAATATTTTTTGGACATTTTTCCCTGCTGCAGCTGATCGATATTCTCATTTCGGAAATTTTATTAACGTTTGACATTTCATCGTTTCGATAGTACCTATTGTCACTAACGGCAAAGATTCTACGAAGAAAAGTCTCGCAACGACAGATTTTAATTGTCTATCTCTCTTTTATTATCTTTGCTATTCCTTATGCAGATTGCCCTCGAGAAAAGAGTAACAAGTGTCGCATTGAATTGCAAATCACACGCGTGTCGCTCCCTCATTACGTCTCGCTCCACGTGCGATAAATATGGCAAGGTGTTACCTAGCTATCACGCGGCTGCGTTAAATGAACAATTGCTAAATACAACCCAAGTACAACGCGTGTTTAGTTTTGTTTTTCAGCATTGCATCTGAAATTCGTGGCGCTTGAAAAAGTTGAGACATTCTTGGCAAGATTTTTCTTATACCAAGATTCATTGTTGTGAAATAAAAATAGGATGGTTTGGGTTATAAAAATACTAAGTGGATTTAGTTTCGAGGAATAAATGACCATTTAATTTTTTAATTTTCCTTGCATTTGAATATCTGATAAAAGTGTATATTTATACATCTATATTAATAATAAAATATAAAGTATAATAATGAAAAATATATATATTTGTATATATTTAGTAAAAATAACCTGTTTTTTTATTTTTAAATACTTGTTTACATAGTCGACTTCAGAAATGTGTTTCGTACTAAATGTCATGTTTCCTTTAATTAATTAAATTTATGATTGATCAATATTTCTTACAGAGCTGAAAAAATGTATCGTCTCAAAAAGGAAAAAACTATATATCAGTATATTTAACAGTAAAAACGGAACTAATTCAACGGAATTAATAATAAATAGAATGTTGGAAAGGAAGAAATAAAATTAAAAAAATAAAAAACAAAAACGTATACGTGGGAATTTTGTGATCGAGGGAAAAACGAAGTTTTCCGAAGTATTCGCTCGAGTCGCTTAATCGTCGTTTCAAAAGTTAACTTCCCGTCTGGAAACGCTACAAGGACGTTCCCTGAGTCTTCCCACGACACCGAAGGCACATCCTCCGATACGCGAGTTTGGCGTGAATTATACGCTCGTTGAGATAAAGTTGGGGGAGGCACGTGAAACAGATATATGATGTATACAGCGTCGTGCGATACTTTACGGTACGTACACGAAGTATATACACGAAGATACGAGAGAAGTCTTACTCTCCCGGTACGGTATCAAGATATTCGTTACGAGAGACACATAAGCCTTTTTATCACCTCGCGACAGTTCTCCGAGTGACACATATCGCTCAGCAAAATCTCCAATTTCAGAAGACGCGGGTTTGTGTGCACGTACACTTCGCGACTAAGTACGAGCGAGTAAACTCTCTTTTTCTCCTATTTCCAACCCAACATGTTAATTTTTGCACGATTTTTCCAAAAATGAATTTTTTAAACTCATTATTTTATTTTTATTTTATTTATACCTAAAAACAATTTAATATAAACAAATGTTTAGCTTTTTGGGAATAATGTTCGAAAAGTGCAACAAAAAATGTAAAGAATAAAAATAGTCGATTGTTTTATTTATATATTTAATATATTTGAAAACATTTATATTGTATTTATATTATTTGAAAAAACATATATACATAGTGTTTCAGGTTGAAATAACGTTAAGCAGAAAAAAAGTTCATATTTACAATGGTGCAATGAAAAATTGAAGGAAGGAAGGATCTTTTTAAAACATTGGGATTTCGAACCGTTCGGACGAAATTCGAATTTATGTACGAAAAAAAAAGATTTTTTTGTACTACGATTTAATTACCCATTGGATTTCAAATGGCTGATTAAATATGGAGTTTCGAGCTCTCAACTGAACTTGCACCTTGTGTGTAAACTCCGAGCTCGCCGACTCTGTCAGTTTTTTAGGCACGTCGAGGCCACTTTCATTACCTGACAAATAAGCAGTCGTTATCATCTTGGTACAAATATGTATATATACATATATTTATATATATACATTTCACACGAAATATGTTAAATCTAATTTCACGTGCAAATTAATCGATAAGCCAGACATTTTTTAATTATTCTTTTTTATCGATTGCTTCCATCGAGTCTTCGACTCAATTGAATTTCTTTTTTCCATTATCTAGCTGAGATATCGCGCAAAAAAAATGAATCATTCGTGATCGTCATTTACGCGTTTGGTTCAAAGTTATCGCGGATTATTGTGATTCTTATTTGACACGTATTTTCTTCGCGCATCAGGGAGCAATTTTATAAGGATAAAGGTGCAGTATTGGAATAAAAAAATTATTTGTTTATTAGTCACGAGTTGGACAAACGTCGAGCACTTGTCAATAGAGAACTACTTGGATCAGATTTTTACGATCGAACAAGAATGCAGTTCAACAGCAAATGCGGAGGAATTTCTCAAAAGTGTGAAAAAGCTTTCGACATTTGGGGGAAAAAGAGTAGAGCTTGATTAAAAGTGTTCATTTCTAGGGAATATTTTTTTACTAAGAATTTTTTGTTTATTTAATCGACGTTAATGTTCCACTCGAGATGAAGCGAAAATATTTTCATTTCCGTGTCCAATAAACACGTCGATACTTCAATTTAACGTCTGACATTAATTACAATGGAAGCCAATACTTTGCAGTTCCTCAATGTGTGGGCTTCGCACTTGCAACAACGTTTTCTCGGGCATCCACGTATGTGTACGACTGATATTGAAACGCAATAAGTTTGCCCATGTTTCATTCCGATGACAATAATTCATGTCGAGGTGGCGAGTGAAAAGAGAAAAACAAATTCAATGAATAATATTAAAAAATAGGAGTGCGCTACGTCGTCATCTGGACAACTTTTAAATAGTCGTAATTGTTATGAGATCGGATATATTTATATATTATCCTTGACGATAGAAATATTTTTATCGAATAGTCAAAGCTTTTTTATTCGAACTATTTCTATTAATATCAATTTACAATTGAATTAGCTAGTTGTAATGATAAAAATGTAGTTATATGATTTCGATTTCTAAATCCAAAATTAACCTATTTGGTTCCAATGCTTTTTACTAGATTGTTACATCTTAACATCTGCTCCATCCCTTAAATTGGCACATTAATTAATTATGTATCTAAAAAATGTTTCTATTTGATTTGTGAGTATTAAAAAAAAATAATTAAAAAAAAGAGTTCAGTTCTAATGAAATCAATGGGAGAAAAGTGAATGAAAAACACGAAGTACCTGCTCCTCATAGACGGATTCGGACTTTTGGGCGGTCGAGAGACGATGAAAGGTGTCGTGCCCCGAAAGGGCAACAATTTTTGATCGTCACCGGTTTCCGGTGATCCCAAATTCCCATTCTTCGGGCAGTCCTTCGTCACTTCCCCGTTCATTTTCAATGAACTTTTCGAAAATCGTCGTTCAAATTTTGTTTTTCATCGACATATCAATTTCAATCACAACAGTATTATCCGGAATATTTATTAATGTCGATCGTATGAATTTTTATGTTTCGCGGCTTATCGAAAATCGAACTTTTCGAGAAATCATTTTTTTCCTTTGCGATCTTATTTTTCACGCCATATTTTGACGCGTCAATTTTAATCACAATTTCCCCACACAATTTTTCTTATTTTACTTCACATTCGAGATCACTTCCGACTCGATTTATACTTCGCGAATTCTTCCAAATTTTTTTCGGAAAAAAATGAAAATCCGAAAAGCGAAAATTGATAATCGATAATACGATCGGAAAATCTCACTTGCTCGAGCATCCGATCACGTCCGAGGGCGAGAACGAACTGAAAAAAAACACTCGGAATTATCGGACAATCGTTGATAACCCGAGGAAGCTTTTGACGTTTCTCGATCGCTTCGATCACGCGCTTCGTTTCCTCTCTCTTTTTTTTAGCGTTTCCGCGCTTCCCCTTAAGCGAAATCGCAGATTTTGTTTTTTTTCTATGCAAGTCGGACTTGCCGAAGATACGCGGGTGAACAGATGCGTTTACGAGATACTCGGCCGGAGAGCCGCGAGTATTGAGAGACGATGAGACGATTGGCTCCCTTGTCATTTGTCTGACGACATATACGCTCTGTCTACTTGTGTATTCGTGTTTGCTCACATCGCCGTGTGTCACGTTGCAGGAATACGCAACTCGGCGGGAATACTTGTGGCATTTATTCAAATTTATACCCGTGTGACGTACGCGCGTCCCATTAGGGTCACTTTAAGGGCTAAAACGAGAAATTTTTCCATCCTCGATTATTTGATTTTAAACACTTTTGAGTTGGGCGAAAAAACTCAAAAGTTGCGTGAAAACTTTCAAATATTCCCTAATGTCAGCTAGGACTTTATCAATTTGATGTGTAAACAATAGTTATGTACAAACAATCTTTAATTTATAAACAAAGTAAACAAAACCTTCACCGGTTGCTTGGATCGTTAAAATATATATTTTGAAATAACAATCGAATAGATAGCAAAAAGTTCGATTTATTCAAATCTCAGTTTTGTTTTTAATAAGGGAGGCTTTTAATCTGTGTAATTCTATACTGGATTTACAAACTCTTACTATTTTTCTGCGCGATTAATATATTTATTAATATAATTAATATTAAATCGATATTTATACAATTAATATTTAATTTTATTCATATCGAATATATTGCAGTCTAATAAACGTTTAATTAATTATATTTATTACCGAATTATATCAAGTATGAAAATACAAAAATTAAATTCAGACGATTTTTCGATTTCGTTCTGAAACAATCGAGACTGTTATTTTTGTTTTCTTCTTCTCTCCCACCCTACCACGCTCTGTCAATGCAAATCTCATCCAAAATGTTCAATCTTCTCCTACGATTAATTTATCCAGCATTTTTCTGAGCGGTCTTTTTTTAAACAAAGGTAATTAATTTATTTATATCCTTTTAAGAAAGAAACTTATATCGTATTTCCGTCACGTTAATTATTAACGCAATTAGATCACGTTAATTACGAGAAAGGACATTTTTCGAAAATTTGAATGAAAAATTAAAGAGTCAATGATGTTGAATGGAGTTCTCTTGGAACGCGGAAGATCGTTCGCGAGAACATATCGTTCGTAATACTGATCACGGTACACCGGGTCTCTTCTCTTTATACGGTTCGATGTCTCCGCGACGAACGATATTCATCCTCTTTTATTATCAGTAACTCGCGAGAACGATGCCGGAATGTTTGCTGTAACTCTTTGCGGAAAAATAGGGTATAGGGTGGACGGAGGATCTTTCGCGTGTTTGTGTGACGAATAACGTCAATCGTTTCGGTCAAGATCTCGAAAAAGAAAACAAATTATATTAAACACAATCCTCTTCGGTACTGAATTTTAACAAAAATTTTGTTTTAATTCAACAAATTAATTTGAAGTTATTTAAAATGATTTAAAATTATTCATTTTGCGGTCTAGAAATTATTTTATATTTCTACTAAAGCATGTGTTAATTTGTAGGAATCGAATGTTTTTCAAAGACACTTGGACGTCGTTTGCTAATTAATTAAATGTTGGCTTTTTACAAATATTATAATAAATTCATCCGATTTTCCATTTGATTTCGTTTATTTTAGGAGATTTTTAAATTTGTAATGTTTTTTTTTAATGTCTATTATAAATTTATTCTGTTTTCATTGTTTAATTTGATGTTGGTATTGTTATTTGGATAAATAGTAATTTGAATTGATAATTATGGATTTTTAAAAATATTTATTTTGTTAAAGAAAACTTTTTTTGGACAGAACGTTTTTCAACCGTCCAGAATGTTCACTCCGTTTCGTAAAAAAAATTTAAAAAATAGATCAATAAAATCCAATGTATTTTCCGATGTTTCCTTGCGCAAAACTTCCATTGGTATAATGCGGGGTGCGAGAGTTCAGTTTGTGAAGCAATCGTTCACTCCGCCGTTCACTTATGTGTCCGTTCATAATTTCTTGAGAAACATCGTTTCTTTTTTTTCTCGATTAGGAGCTCAGTTTTTAGCACCATATTTCATTTTCGCTGTCCATTTATTCATAGATTCATTCGTTTTTCAGCGTAAAATAGAAAAGCCGCAAAGAGCGCGTGAACTTTTATCGCTAATGCGCCGGTTCATGTTTGACTCTCGTATTATAATATATCCGTCAATAATATTATCAATCACGAGTCCATTTATAGACAGCGACGAAACCGAACTGACTGGTATTCAATCTCGATATTGTGCGTTGCGTCTTCGATTTTACGATATTCCCGCAGCTTCCATCACAGGCAATCAAAACCTTTATTTTTTTATTTTCTAATAAAATAATTTCACAATTTTTTTGCTTCTTATTTATATGATTTATTTCATTTTTTTTTTGCTTTTTACATAAATAATCTCTACATTTATTATTGAAACAATATGTTTATTCTTTCATTTTTATTCGGATAATTTATTAATTTTTGTATTTTTATTTAGAACGTTATTGATTTTTCGTACGAATTTTTTTTTTTATGGCTCGTTTGTTTTGGTTGGAATATGTGTGTGTGTGTTTTCAAATGATTATTACGAAGAATACTTTAGAAATGTTTAATTGTTGAAAAAAAAAACGTGGAGGAGCGAAGGAAACTGACGTCAGCTCTCGGCGCGATCGCGAAGATACCGATCGAGACTGAGACTCCGACGAGCGTAGTCTTATCATCAGCTACGAGGTTTGCACCCAAGCTCGTTTATCAGGATTGCTCAGGCAATCGCCGGGAAATCGCTGATTGGCTTTTCTGCAAGGCACGAGGATGCGCGCGTCTGATGTATACGCGAGTGAACGTGACACGCAGGCTGGTCAACTTTCGACATTTTTTGGACACATTTTTAAAAATCGTCATTTTTCAAAAATTTGAGCCACATTTTTGGGGACTGAAGAACTTGAGGAGTATTTTATATGAAAATCGATTAAATTTTAGATAAAAAAGATATGACAATTTTGAATATTTGCAACATTGATATTTTATTTACTAATGAAATGTCAATTTACAAATTTGAAATATATGTGAATTGATTTTTTTTTGTATTTTTTCACAGGCGAAATGCCTTCGAGAAAAAAAATACTAAAAGTATTTTTCGGACGTTCTGATACGTCCTTAATGAATTCTGTTACGTGAAAAATTAATTGCGCAAGAAGAATAAAGAAGCTCTAAATATATCAACGCACCGGAAGTCTCTCGCACGTAAGAGGAGATCTTGAAAGGATAAGCGCGAGACGTAAACCGGAAATACTTGGTTAACGGTGACCCCGCGTGTAACGAAAGCGCGACAAGTCAAATTTGTGTAATGATGGAGCAATGGACTAATGAGGAAATTAAAAAGGATAGTTCAAGAACATATAATTTTGTAGCGGTACGATGATTGTTTCATAACGTTTAATGTAGATTACTTTGATAAGATGATTTGATAAAATTTCGTTAAAAAATCTAAGCTATTTTAGAGTTAAATTACTCGAAAATAGGGGCCTAGGTGCTCGACAAAATAATCAAACTGTCGTTAAATCGAATTTTTCATATTACTAAACAAAATGCTTAAATCACTAAATAACCAACAGATATAATGATTGTCCGCCCATAGACAAAATGCTTAAATGTTACTCGTCAACATTTTGAAGGTCACTGACCAAATTTTGAAGAAATATCACTAGACAAAATCCCAAATGTCACTAGGAAAATTCTCAAGTGTCACCGAAGAAAATGCTGAAATGTCACTAGAAAAAATTTCAAATGTCAATAGACAAAATCTCAAATGTCACTGGTCACAAACTTAAATGTCACTAGACCAAAGATTCAATCATCATTAGACAAAATTTCGAAAGAGCTTTCGTAAATTTTGAAAATTTGGGAGAAAAAAAAAGTTTTTGTTTCTTTTCTCCATTGATATACGGTGTACTCGATGATGCAAACAGCCCCTGATACAAGGGCACTTTTAACAACAGCGAGCAATCCCGAGTGACGATTTATTCGAGCCGGAAGTGGCGATAACTTTATTCACGCGTGACCATTCCATTTCCTCTGATCCGTTGGAATTGGCAAACGTCGACTCGCTCGTTTTCATCGAAGCGAAAAAAAAAACAAAGATTCCCCACGCAGCCCACTTTTCGTCACATCGCATGACCCGCGTTACATCTCGTGTGTCTAATTGAACGTTAGATGGAAACACGCGTACGAGCGTGTCCTTCCGGAAATACGAGCTGCTCCGATCGGACGAAACGTATATTTCGAACCGGAAAGGGATGATCAGTAATCGCTACGAGATGGTGCACAATACGAACACAAGCGATACGAAGCAGCATCGAACAATTAATTCGTTTATCGTGTGTGCACGAAACGTCACGCGTGCTTCGTACGATTCGTCACGGCGCATCTCGAATCACCGTGGAAAGCGACTCGAGCGCAAAATTTCTGTTGATTGCCGGATTTTATCTCGGTCCCGTGGAGCCTTATCAGCGTCACGTATCGAAAAAAATACACTTTGCTTCTCACACGTCTTCGTCCGTATCTTTTATTTTTCCTTTCACGATGTATGAAAGGGGCTACAAACAAGAATTTGTTGAAAAAATTGTTTTCTATTTTACCAAAGAGGATCACACTTTACGAAAGTGCATTACGATTTTTTTTTTACGATCGAAGAACAACTTCTGTGAAGGTTATAATACTATGACAATGAATAAACGTACGAAAATTTTCGTCATTATATATCATTTGTTTTGAAGAAATAATAAATATATAAAAAAACACCGGATTTAATTGAGTGCACACATTTTTATTCACTTCGCATTATACTGTGTATAATCCATATCAATTGTTTCTATATAAAGATTTGATATTACAAAATATAGAATTTTCACATGAACACCCCCACCCAGGAATATTTAAATATACGTGGAATGTATGATAAAAAATGTTTGCGCAACTGTTACCGCACGCGTGTCAATACATCGACGATGAAACTCGCGAATTGCACGTACGAGAAGCAGCGTGGGTGGAATCGAGTAATTGATGGCCGATGCAAAAATTAACGAGAATACCGATCGAGCAAACGACGCGAGATGAGAATCATAACGTCCTGATTAACCTATAAAACTTGTATATATTCCTTTTTTCAATATAAAAAAAAGATTACGTTGAAAAATAATTTTCCTGGTTAGTGAGCATCGAGGTTACGTGTGACTTTCGTCAAGACAGTGATCTTGAATGATTCTTTATTCCAGCGGGTGTGAAAAGATATCGAATAAGTTAAAAAAAAAAGGGTCAGCGTAAGTAAAATTGTTTGAAATTCAATAATGATTTCTCATCGGTTTTCACGTGCTAATTAACGACAAAATATATAAATAAATAATTGCATTCATTTAACTCGAAGATACTTAATCAAGAAAATCGATAAAACGTGAAATATCGTCACTGTAAATATCATTAAATAATTTAACGTGACAAAATAAACATTTTTATTTATTTTTTAAAAGAAGCTTCCAATATTTCCGAAGAACTATCATCAAGTACTATCAAGCTCAAAAACCTATTTGTGTAAGTTAATTACATATTATTTTTCATTTAAATAAAACAAGTCCTAAAGGCAAAAAGTAATCTTTTTTTATCACATCTATCTATGAATATAAAAATTTGTATGTGATAAAAAGGAAAGATAAAAAGATAGTATGTAAAAATTTAGGATCCTAATTTATTTTGTACACAAGCTTTTCGAGCAAACAATGTTTGAAAGTTTCAATTTCGCAGATGAGCGAAATCGATAATTCATCGATGGAATTTTTCGATCGATCCCGCGTCGTGAATTCTACCTTCTCTAATGAACCAACCAGCTGTCCCGAGCATTGCGGGAGGATCGTCCCGACAATGATCTACGATGCGCCGAATTTTTTCGCCTGTCGATCGTCGATCTGGGCCTGACGACGATCGTCCTCGTCGAGGCTGAATCGACCAGACAATTGCTCTCATTGTTGATACACTTTTTTCGATTGCACGACATTTTTCACGTGAGAGCCACCAGTTCCAATCGTCCGTTTCAGTAGTCAAGAAAAAAATAGTTTTTGTAATTCGTCCATTCGTTATCCAAGTATAGTTCATTTCGAGGCTTCATGAATTTTTTGAAACTCTTTATACGATTTGTTTTTTTCGTAATTCGAAAAATCAATTATTTTTGAGATCACATTGTGGGGAACACTTTTTTTATCACACGAGAATAGCGTTTGGGTTTTCTTTTGGGTTTGTAGTATTCTTGTGGTCACTTTTTGGATGAATTTATCGTTTCTGTTATTGGGAGCACTCAGACGGGCGTCCAAAGCGAACAGACGCGGATCGTCAAGCTCGTCGAGTCCCATTCGTCGTATCATGAAATTGGCCACCGGGGCATCAACTGCTCCCACCGTTTTCCGCACCGACCACAAATCATTCTTAATTCGTACGAATTGACGCGACACGAATTTTCATAATTTTCGATTATTTATCGTGGCTTCCCTCTTTGATGTCACGAGTGACGAAAACATTTTCAGTTTTCGTTCGAATGGGAATTCGCGTCACTTTCCGATGAAATTCCAGTTATATACAATGATTTTTTATCAACGGTTGATCAATTTTACGAACCAGTTGATCAAAGATTGATTAATTCTTCCAATCAGCTGATCAACGATCGATCAATTTTTCAAATCAGCTGTACAACCGATCGATAAAATTGTTTTTGAACTGCGATCATTTTGACTCTTTCACTCACTTGTCTCGTTTTTTCGCCGGACTCGGCACACGCGTCGGATTGAAATGAAACGAAAAAAAAAAGAAGAGAGAAAACCGAATCTTATCTCGAGAAGTTCGCGAGCCGGAAAAAAAATCAGCGCCGAAGAAATACTCCTCTACGGTACGAGAGGACTTTTCGTACTGTGTTACATCAACTCATACGGAGCAGCCTGTAAGGTCACACCCGATAAACGCACTCGTAATGAGACTAACCACTGGTAGCAACGATTCGTCAAGTAATAGACCTCCGAGTCTTTGTGTGCGTGTGCAGGCGCGAGACTGGAAGAGAGATGATAATTTTTTTTTCTCGCCCGCCAAAGACTGATCGCCAATACTGGCAGACGTCACTTTTGATCGCTAATTTCCTTCTCCCACCTCGAATATTTTCATTTTTATTATCATTTTGACACGTGAGCAATTCCAAAAAATGTTTCACTTGACACACTTGAAAAAACTCGGAAATAAATGAAGACTCAAAAAATCTCTAAAATAAAAATTACTCAAAAATCTCCAAATTAAAAATGACCCACAAAATTTCGTGAATAAAAATTATCCAAAGAATCTCGCAAATTGTTCTACTGAAAACATATTTTAAAAAATTGTTTATAAATCAATTAAAAAAAACTTCAATAATTTGTACACGAATTGAATAAACAAAGACAAGAACATTCCCTGAAAATCCTTCAGTCATTCAATCCATGGTAACACAATGGCAGTGCGTCTGGAAAAAAATGTTTAAACCTATCACTGATAGTAATCAGATCGGACGTTTGAGTGGCGTTCGACGATTTCATAGATAAGGGAATTCGATAGTCGTCGATGTATGTTTCTGGCGGTATCGTAGCATGGTAAAACGAAAAACGATCACCCTCGAACTCCTTGAGTTGACAGTGTAAATTGACAAGAACAACAATCTGAACAACAAAATTTGTAAAATATTATTAATGAATTATTATCAATTTTAAAATTAACTAATTTTTATGAAGCGCAAGGCTTCATAGACGAAGAACTGCTTTTTTTTAAATTGGAAGAGAAGCCGTGTAATCATAATAGTATAATAATAATAATAATAATAATAAATGAATGAATTTAAAAAGTGGAAAAATAATAATATCTCAGAATTTCACCCCCAACCCCCGATTTCACGGATGACATTCCGTTGTGGGACACCCTGCATATATACATATATATATATGAGAATGAATTTTTTAAAATCGTTAATGTCTGTTGATTTCTCTCAGCTTGCTTTTTTTCAACTGAAGCTGAAATGTTATACAATGACTCTCGACGTCCAAGAACAATGGAGAAAAAGTGTATGTTAGAACATGATGTTTATATAAATAACGTACTATCTATAAATATACACATATACATGCGAATGATTTCTCTTGTTTCATCCTCCTCTCTCATTCTCACTATACATATTCAATTAATCACGAGCATGCTCGTGTAGAGAGAAAGGGAAGAAGAGAGATGGAGAGATGGTTAATGATCGGAACTGGAACATAATTATTGTATTCCCAACAGTGAGATTGTGGGTTTTCGCCGTGTTACATGCATCGCAACAAATTAATGTTCGCTTGATGTCTTTTTAATTAAAGACTGAGGAGGAATTTCTGTTTATGTGTATATATATACACAAATTTTTTCTTGACATATATACTTATATAATTGCGTTTATATATATGTGCACAAATATATGTATATACATAATGATGAAATTTATTTCTACATATATTTACATATATATGTATGCATAATTTTGGAAGTTAGAAAAACAATAAATGAATTAATCGAAAACATAAATTTTATGGATTTAAGAACGCTTGATGAGAAATCATTTTCTGAAAATTTGTCAAAAATAAACATAAGAATGGAATGAATATATTTTTTTTAAAATAAACATTCCAAAACTATTGGCGCTTGAATTGTTAAAGTAAAATGAAAAAATATAATTAGGTAAATATTCAAAAAAAAATTGACGAGTCAGTACCTGTAAGAATCCTGCCGACCGACTCCACCGATGCTGCTGCTCTGGGTGCTAACTCTGACGAGTGTAACGCTCCTCGGGATTCCCGAGCCAGGCGAGCCGAATACCGATTTTTGGGCCAAGAGTGGAGACTCGGGTCTCGGTGGATTGCTCTCCGTACGAATCACGTTGTTCGCATCAGAATCGCGTTCCTCCTCCTCCTCTATCGTCCCGGGTAACCGGAAGAGCTTTTGGGGCGTCTCGTCCATCCTGTCTCGTCTCAATTGAAAGTTATTTTCTCGTTTCAACTGTCACCACCAAAATCGCTTCTTCCGAACATCGTCACTCTTGTTACTCGCGATTTTTTCACCGTCATCGTCATTTTTCACGTTCTATTATTATTATTGTTATTAATATTTAAAATGTTATTATCAAAGGTGCTATTATTACTATTGGGATTGTACCACCACTGGTAATGTTATTATTGTTATTACTATTATTTGTACGAATTTACGAGCCAGAGATCGAGACCCCTCGTTTTTTTTTAGCAATTTTCCATTTTTTTTCGGGCTCTTCTGAAACTCGAACTTCCGGTCCCTGGCAAAAGATGGCGTCGATAGTGAGCAGCAATGGAGAGAGACGACGATCAGTGTCGACGGATCGGAGCTTCTTCGACGCGCATCGAAATCACCGAATCACTCACACACGCAAATACACCCAACAATCTTTTCGTTCGTTGGAAATTTCCCTAGGTATTTTCTAGACGTTTTTATTCACCGAGTTTTTCTAGTTTTCGGTTCGATTATTGTTTTTTTTCTCGTGTGGCTTTCTTTATGTTCGATTTTCTCGATGCATCGATCGCGGAGTTTCGCGAGGATCGATGTTTCTGGAATCACGATTCTGAAACATTCGAATCGTGGGACAAACCGTTTAGAGGATTCTTCGAAATGACGAGTTGATTAAATCTTTTCTCATTTTTTTTTTTTAAATTCTACTGGGCGACGTACTTTGTATGGTTTCCTCGATGCGCAATATTTTGCGAAAGAATTACTTTGCGCAGTAAAAATAATAATAATAACGAATAAAAAAAAAGGCAATCAGCATCAGTGACGACTGCGTCGCGATTGAAGGATCTCGTGGCTCCGCGTCACGCGTTGTCGTAACAGAAGTAAATAAAAAAAAAGACATCCACGTGCCTGCGGCTCTTCCCATTGCCGGATAACATTGCACGCGGAAATCGAGTAAATTCTTTGTCCCGGACTCTATAGTGCATCCAATTAAAAAACAATAAAATAAACACCAGTTGCTTCACGAAATAAAATACCCTGGACTCGTCTCCTCGAATTACAATTTTTTACATAGGCAATTTCATTTGATAAAATAGCATTCGTATTTTCACTAGTTAAATACAAAGAAAGGTACAGCATTTTGAGAATTGAACTTGCGAATTATTAATGTACAAAATCCTACTATCTTAAATAAACAAAGAAAAACAGCAAAATCATATTATCAAAAATCTTATTATCAAATAAGAAAAATGAGTAATATCCTATTGCCATATCAAACAAAAAAAAGGTAACTCGATAATAAAATGCTGGAAAAAATAATGCTGGTATTTGCGAAACAAGACAATCAATTATGATCGATCGGTCGAGACGACAATTACGACATCTCGTAACGTAACTAAAAATATCCATTGCAAAAAATTCCTATTTTAATGCAGTTACCCAAGAATTCTTTCGTCCAAAAAAAATGTTAATAAATGTTCGTTCATTCGAAAGCAGGCATGAAAACCGAAGAATTTCGTTTTACACTATTTAAATAATTTATTATTATCTAAAGCTATTTTTGGTAAATCGAAGTCGTACATTTCCGTAAATACATGTAAAATGTGCGAGGAATTTTCGCGTATTGAATCGAAAAGAAATTTCGATAACAATACGTACAAAAATTCGAAAAAACTACGACGCATGAGTAAAAGTTTGTTGGATTTGAACGATGATGTTAATTGTTAGTTCAAAGTGATCGAACGAATAATAATGTTGATCGATTTTAATCGATTCGACGAAACGATCCGGCGATGGGAAAATGTCCAGGAAGACTTTGACGAGTGAAATGTGTACCTCTTGAGGAGCGATGCTGACTCGCGAGGGGTTTCTCACTACGCGGAGGAACGCGCACGATGGACTTCCCTTCGACGACTGCACGATTTGCCGTTTCAGAGATTCCCGCTCGTTGGACACACGCTCGCGTGTACGCGCACATGCGCACGAGTTTGTACACACAAGTACGGAGCAGTGCACACGACGAGGAGTGCACAAGTACCATGAGAATGATCGTGTGGTCACGATTCTTGCATGCTGATTCTGCTTTTGCGTTTTGAACCGAGGGTAAAACATTCTCTCGTACGTGTGTACAACGGCAAATACATAATAGCCATTATTGCAATGAACGTACGAATTAACGTGTGGGTGTATTAACATATAAGAGTACATACATATAAATATATATAAATATATATCCACGGGGTGTTTCACATTAAAGGGTTACCTGTGTCAACAGATATGATGTGCAGTCAGCTAAACGCATTTTTAAGAGGGAATTATATCCTGATAACTTGAAAATCGATTTTTTAAAAATTTTCTTCAAACATCTTAAAAATGTGTGTTTCAAAATGACATTTCACCATTTTATATATTTACACAACTGCTGAGGCAGACAGAATTTGATTGATCGATCAGAATTTTTGAATTTCCTTCCTCCGATCGAACTATCAAATTTTGACTGTCTCTGCAGTTCTGTAAATGTAGAAAATAGCGAAATTTATTTTTGAAACACACATTTTTAAGATGCTTGAGGAAACTTAAAAAAACTCGATTTTCAAGGTTTCGGACTAGAATTCTCCGTTAAAAAGCATTTGGCTTAATACTTTCTTATAAAAGGGTTTACTAATAAATGTGAAGTAATATTTATTCGGTATGATAAGAGTAAAGTAGTTTGTTCTTGATGGACTTTTTGTAGGTTTTTTTTCATTGGTTATTAATAAATTTTGTTAATGTAATTCAAACAATCTATATGAATTTTCAAATTTATATAAGATATATATATATATATATATATATATATATATATATATATATATATATATATATTTATAATTGTAGCAATTATTAATAACACTATAATACATATTTATAATACTAATAATGAAGATATTAAATAAACGATCATTAGACATTTTATTTTTTTTAATTGAAACACGATAACGAAGCTTGGTCAAGTTTCAGTGATTATTATCAATTTAAAGTGTTACTGGATGGTCTTTGAGAAGTTGTCAACATTTGTGGGAATTTGTCGAACAATGTTTCTTGGTTGAATAATAATACATGTATTAATTTACAATTTTCACAAAATAATTTTAATAAGATATAAATTAATTAGCTATCCTTGAAGCCCTTTCTATCCAATGATTTTAAGATTACATTTTTAAATTGTATCGTCACATTTTTTTATCGACGCGTGAATAAATTTCACATTGAATGAAAACATGTATTTCTCGAGATTACGGTTTTCATAACCCATTCGATGAATGGCTAACTCTACGTTACGGGAAACTCTAATTTTTGTTTCTCTTTTGTTAAATCGAGTAACGAAACGAATTGCACGGTCGATAGCGCAAAGCGCGGCAACAGGTGGTCGAGGGCAATATCTGCGATGTTCGCCCAACGAGTCCATCGATTGGTCGGATTTCTGGTGGCTTTTAGCACTCAGGAGAGCTTCCCGGAGAGCGATTAGAACCGTTACGGATGGCTTACCGCAGGATTCTTTTATGCCCTGGTATAAATTGCGTATACGAGCTTTTCCAGGTCAAATGTGCCGGGAATAAGTAAAAAATGTTAATTAAAAGGAAAACATTTCACTCTTTTCGTGTACTCTTGAAATTTATGAATTAAAAAATAAATCGACTCTGTGCATCTTTAAAATAGGCAGTTAAAAATAACTTGAAATATTATTAGTTATTTTTAAAAAATTATAAACCTATTATAATATAATTTTATAATTAATATTATTTATATTTATAATATTAATTCTAAAAAAATAATGTAACTTGAAGAAATATACATATTCAAAAATATTATAAAAACATCTTTAAAAATATGAATGATAAAAAATAATTTGAAATCATCGGATATTTGCGATTGAAAAAAGAGATATCGTAGCATCAGGAAAGCTGGAAGTTTAAAATTACGTGAACCTAATGCGAACGAAAAAGTTCACTTCGTATTTTTCATTTCACGTTGTGTGTCGTACCGTTATTTGAGACGGAACGTCTCATATATTTTATAGTCCTGGACGAGTTTGTATTTGTCTTTGTTCTTTTTTTTTGCAGTTTCCTTTCCTCCTCTTCACCTTAATGATCTCGTCGAGAATACTCCGGAGGGAGGTGAAACACGACGTGAAAAAAAATGTTTGTACACATCGATGTTGGCTGTATGCAACGTGAAGTACGTAAGGACAACGCGGACTCAGAATTGCCTAATTATAAGCTCGCGAGTTAACGTTCTCATGCGGAACATTGGAAGTGTAATATATACATAATATATACATCCACAAACATAGAAGGATATGTATATATTTATTTGTTTACTTTTTTTAATTATTTCTTTATCATTTATTTCCTGAGTTCCAATGTATATATCCTTGGCGATTTTCTCGTGTTACTTTACCCTATGAAACCTCTTTATTACAGCCAAACCTCACTTCACTAAATCGAATTTCAAAAATCGAACAGTTTATCCAGAACCTTTTTAAGGGCTCAGTTTATAATGACAATCCGAGAATCAGTGTTATCTGTGACAATTAATTTTGAAGACAATGAGTAAAGTGATAGAACATTTTTGTGGGCGTTTATGAGGATGGTTATTGGGGTATAAATGTATGGATATTAAAAAACATGGAAATTCTTGAAAATTTGATAATATCCATGAATTATTATAGAATTTTTAGAATTTTTCCCTATTTTTAAATAAGACAATAATCCATCAATTATTATAAAATCTATAACCAAATAATTCAGTAAAAATTAACTATGCGAAAAAGTGTTCAAATTTGTATCAAGGTTTTTATCGTAATGAAAAGGTTCGTCTTCAATTCGGGATTCCTTTATATTTTGTTTGTATTTTAATATGAATAAGCTCTCACAAGTAGCTTGACGAGGATCCTCGACGTCGAGGATCTCGATCATCGATCATCGTACTCCACACAGGGCACTCTGCAACGGCAATACATCGATTAAAAGTCAGGGCTTTCTACACACATTCGCTACAGAGTTTGTATTAAGAGGGACTCGATATGACGGCGTTTGGGGCAAAATGGATCGCGCTTGCGATGATTCGGATCTGAAAATAAAAAAAATGACTGCCGATTCTTTCGCTTTGTTCGAAAAGTTGGAACTTTTGGAATTTTTGAACTCTCATTCGTGAAAATCGCGATTTGAAAATCACGACACTTTTATACATTCCGGCAAATTAATTGCAATTGCTTCAGGAGGAAACTTATTATTATTTTTTTAATTGTAACGATAGCCCAAATACTTCAAAAACCCTTACAGTCAGCAGCTTAACTATCATTGATTCATATTTTAAAAATAAATCAATTATAACTTGAGTACGAATTCCCTCCCCCTAATTTTGGAGTTGTCTATTTAAGACTGGATTGCAAATATCGCGAAAGTAATTCATTCACGTTGACACGAAAAATGGCGACTGAAAAAAAAAACAGAAAATAAATTCGTTGAAGCATTTTTATTTTATTCTTTTTTGTTTTTTTTTCTTGCTGTGAAATATTTCTATATATCGCAACTTTCAGATCGTGATTTGCACGAACTGAGGCTGCGAAATTCGAAAGAACCCAACTTTCCGACCAATCCGGAAGAATTGGCAATGATTTGTTTTTTCAGATCTAAGCAACGGTGGTCCATTTTACCCCAAACGTCGTTATATCGCTTCCCCCTTAATTCAGTCTCCGTAAGGAATGCGCGTAGAAGCCTTGGCTGTTAATCGATGTAACGGGGGTTCCATTTTGCCCCGATTTTCTCGTGTGTGTGTGTACGTATACGAAAAATAAATAACACATTGGCGTATGGTATGTGCACACGTGTGTACACGAGACTTGAAAGTTGATCTACTTTTTTTCGAGCTGTGCCACCCGACGAGTCCTGCGGGCCCTCCTTCATTTTTTAACGTCTAGTTCTCCACCTCCATTAACCTCTTTTTCTTCCTCTATCTCTTTAAGGGGCTATTTTTCAGTGATTGTAAAAAAATTCAGATGGACTGAAAATCATAATTACGACGTAGCTGAAGGAATTTCGTATGCATCAAAAATCGTTGATTAATTATCAAAATTAATTGTAAGTAATATATATTACGTATTCAGTGTAAATATACACTGAATACGTAATATTACGAAAAACACGTTTATATATATATATATAATTGTTGCTCGACCTAGAATTATTAAAAACATTGATTTTTTGGAACATGAATTGTCGTTAGAATTATAAAACGTGTTTTTCGAACACTTGTGCAAAGACTCCACTATTTTGGGATTTTCTAATATAAAATAATCATTGTAATAATGTGTCCTATATAATATAGTATATAATAGAGATCGATGCACTTTTTTACAATAAAAATTATTCATTCCAATTATTCGGAATTATTGAGTAATGAAGGTTTGAAAATTGCAACAATCTCTCTCGCACTCACGTGTCACGTGGGACATCTTCTACATCTTCCCCTTAAGGAAAAAGAAAGTTTATATAACGGATACAGGCAACCATTAAAAAAATGTTTAAAGATAGGTTATTTTATCCTCTCTTCGAGCCGTCACAGTAGAATAACCCCTTAATGTTCGAGATAAGATGCCACTGATTCTCGCATGAATGGAGGCAATGCCGATCGGCGCGATCGGTATCCCTTTCTCTCTCTCTCTTTCCCTCTCTCTTCTCGTCCTTCTATTATTAGCTCGGATATTGCAGACGACGCAGTCGAGAATTCCGCGCGATCCCGTGCGCACGCGCGGTAGATCTTGGCCCCCCACTATACGCCCCGAAAAACGAGTCGCGCGCGCGCATCGACGCGCCTGGCGTCTGCGAAAAATCATTCCCGCCTCGGTATCGACCGGTTGCTGACCGGATGAGGATACCGGCGTTTCCTACGAATTTCAGCGCTCGATAGAATTGGAGAATTCATCATTTCCGAGTCGTAAAAGTGACTGGTTATGATCGGCTGTCATAAGGAAATATTGGTAATTGAATATACTTGGATTGAAATTTGATGTCAGGCTCAGATTCATAAAAAATTGTTATTTTTGTGGTTGTATTTTTGTGTTTAACAAAAATTGTTATTTTTGTGAAACTTTTTTTTTCAGAAATACAATTTCCATTCCATGAATTATATTTAAAAGCTTATTTTTATATTTTTTTATATCATTTTTTTATTTTAAAGAAGATTAGAAAAATAAAAAATCGTCCGTTTGAATAGTGAAAATCATCTTGATTTATTAGTAAGGATAATTTATTACTGAATTAATTACTAAATAAATATGAATGAATCCTTCATGCTAAATAAGGAACTGATTATTAATTATTTACTAAACAAATAACAATTCAAGAATCGTACTAAATAATAATAACGATAAGAAAATCAACATTTGCAGTCTCCCCACTTCAGTTTTAATTAATTCTTCACTAATCGATTTTTTTCCCATTTTTCTAGCTTTCAACAAATTCATCAAATAAATTATTGCATTTTCGTTTCTACCTTCCATCTCTACGTCAACCGTCGTGATCGAGTTCGAGAAAAATCGTATTCTTGGCAATCGTTCGCGCGCGAGCCGTCACACACGTAACGGTTTCTCGGAGATGCAATCGAACGGAATAAGACGAGGCGAGCTCCCCGAGGATATTCCGGTGATAAAAATAATATCTTGCGGTCGGAATACTTCGAGGATCCTTTAGTTTTCGCAGTTGCGCGATTTTTCTGCACACGAGAACCACGAAAGATCTTTGATCGTGACGGTATTTTTTTTTTTTTTTTCGTAGCATGCGGCGATGGAGCGTTGACCCTGAGGAATTACCGCGAGTTAATAACCTCCAAGTTATTATCCACATTCAGCACTTTTTCATTTTCTAAAAAATTTTAACAATAAATCAATTTATTCACGGTTCACTAATATATAAATTGCATTTGAAATTGTCTTTAAAAACACGTAGAATATATATACCACGTGAAATTCGAGTGCCAGACAAATAGCGAAATTTTTAAATTTCCATTTCTCAAGAATTAAACATTCAAATTTAAAAATAAAAGCATTACGACCTGCGTTTATGAATACTACAGAGAAGGATACTTGACTTTTCATTGGAAACTTCACCACCGAAGAGAAAAGCGATTTCGAAAATTTGTGAGGTTAGGTCGATCTTCTACATGCCCTTAAAGAGGTACGACTGGTCGTTTGGGGTCAAAAAATAATCGAATACCATCTTATTCACAGCTGATTTTCAACACCGTTTCGTAAATTGGTGAACGATTTTTTTTTCATCGA
The DNA here is from genome assembly GCA_030523105.1 of Ophioninae sp. A BG-2022a. Classification (NCBI taxonomy): domain Eukaryota; kingdom Metazoa; phylum Arthropoda; class Insecta; order Hymenoptera; family Ichneumonidae; species Ophioninae sp. A BG-2022a. Next base: position 14,250 of record JAPYZI010001101.1, on the reverse strand, counting down.
AATATTTCATTTTTTTTTTACTGGATAGAGAACGTATAGGGTATTTTATACATTTTCTATGTTTATATATATACATATATATATAAAAGTACGTACGTACAATAATAATAAATTTAAAGCAACGGGACTCATTACAGACGCTTGGCAATCAATTAACTGGAAAACGGAATGCAACGCGGGGCCGGACACTTTCACGCGACACTCGACGTCATCGAACCTCAATCTTCCTGCGCGTTCAGACACACAAGGCCCTTCGATTATTTACGACCGGTTGTGTTATCCAATAAATAAAAAAATATAATGCCGATATCCGAAACCCAAACAAACACAATAGCGGTATGCAAAACTCGTGAATACTTTGGTGCAATATGACATTAAATCGTAATTCAGTAAAATTGCACCGGATATTTCTCGTTGAAGATTTTACTAACTTTTTTCCAAAATTGGAGTTTGACAATCGAGAGAATTAAAAAAAAAATACGAGGAACATTTCGAAGGGTCAAATGTCACGGGTGTCATAAGTTGAATATTGGGGGAAGGAATTAAAAGCCGATAATTAAATGAAGTCACTTGGTTTCACACGGAACGCCCCATATACACAATTAAAACGATTGTCAGGAGTGACATTCGTAAAATTGACAGAAGAATTTTGGGAAAATTCGACGAATCGCTGATACGAGGGGACGACGGAATGTCCGGAGGGAAAACGCGACCGAGTCTCGTGCACTCGACAAACACAAATATACACACCAATTAACCGATCAGCTGACAATCTTCGAGCTCCAACGCACTATTACGATTCCTTCGGAGCACGAATTCACCACGCGAAATGAGTGCTGATGGTCCACAAAAATTCACTAAAATTATCACTTAAACGCGTCCTTTAACAAAAACCCGCGTATTTTGAATTTTGTAAATTTATCCACTTTTTAAGATACGACTTTTTTAAATTTCCCTTCAATTTTTGACAGCACGATTCTCTGTCCTTGCTTATCTTCTGGTCCAGATGCACTTTTCGAAAATATTTTTCACTCGTTTTGACTCTTTTTTTCTTTCGCAAAAATCTCGAATGCAAAATTTTCGTTATTTTTGTATTAAATTTGATTATTTTTATCTTGCTTTATTTTATTATTTTTACTTCGTCTTTATTTTATTTAATTTGTAAAAAATATTTTTTATTTAGGCGATACAGGTTTTTTTTTCAAAGTTAAGGGGTAGAGTTTGTTTGTAAATTATCTGTGAGATTTTTTTAATAACAAGCGGAAGAGTTCCATTTTTTGTATTAAGGGGAAGAGTCCATTTTCAATAAACGTTCAAACTTATTAAAAAATGAAGGGGGAAAGTGATTTTTATTAAATATTAAAGGGGATAATTTCGAAAGATTGACGTTGTTGCTTACGCACACACCGGTGCGATAACGTGGGCTCGAATCCGTCCGAGAGGCATATACGAGCGAAGCAAACATCCGACTCCACGTTTCAGGTCTCCACATTCATATTATACCGAAGGAGTTGTACAAAGAGTGACGTCAACTCTCGGGAGAGAAGAACGCGATGCCGAGAGCGGGGCGAAGCCGAGACACACTTTATAGGGGGGCAATGGCGGTTTTACCATCGGCTTTATCCCTCCCTCGAGGTTCTCCGTACGAGCCGTTCTCCGTTGACTGCCTCATACTTCATTCAGACTGACATCAAATATATATATATATATATATACATATATGCATATATGTGTGTACATTCGCGCGGGCACCGATACATTCGTACGTATCCGTATACGATTCCTCGATTCTTTGCTGATTCACGTTACGGGGGCAAAAATTGGGCAAGTACTTCATTTTTTTATGAAACTTCGTATTTATCATTTGTTCGAGTTTGCTTATATCGTGTTGGTGGTGGTATAATAAAACACCGGAGGGATGCCGATCAATCGTGAAATAATATTTTATTGTTTCTCGTAAAGATTTTAACGGCGTTGCGATCAGTCAGTTTTACGATCGTAGGTAAGAAAAATAACTACTTTTTCAGCGAACATAAAACATTTTTTTTTTATGTTTGAGAAATATGGAGTTTTCCTAAAAAACGGATTTTTAGGATATTTATAGGGAATTATTATAGGATATTTAGGAATTTAGGTAAATATTTTTATAGGAAATCAGAAGGTTACGTTTGTGTATTGTTATATATTAGATAATGTTTTATGTGCCATTTTAAAAACTTTATATTTTACGTGGCAATTTAAAAAAAATGTTTACGCATTAAGATACAAATGAAATCGAAATATTGGTTGGATGGCCGATAATCGTAGAAGTGCAGATATTATTTTATTGTTTCCCATAAAAATATGAATTGCCTTGCAGTCATTCGATTTTACGATCATAACTGTCGAAGAAGATTATCTTTGCGTGTAAGACAAAAAATCTTTAAAAATGCATTTTTTCGAAATAAAAAAATATATTCATATTACACGAACAAATGTTGTTATAGCAAATTTATATCGGTTTTAAAAAACTTGAAAACAATGTTTACATAAAACAATATCTAAAATAAAATCTACAATAAAATAACAACAATCGAAATATTTGGAAGCACAAATTTACAAAATTTTTGTTAATATTTAGCAACATTCTCACTTTGTAAAAAATTGCTGAATCCCTAAAAATCGTCTTTTTATAGAGTATTTTTTATTCCACTGACAACATTTCGTCTCTTTTTAACGTTCATTTTTTTAAATCGGATTCGTGATTCCGATGATTTTTCCGAATAATTAGTATGCCAGGGACAAAGAAAACTCGGAAAAGAAAAACGAAGAGAAAGGAAACGAGGTATCTTTCGTTTGAATATCATCGTTCTGAAGGTGTCTGAACTCGCACGTACACGTGTTTACACGTGTAGACTTTCTTCGCCTTTGTTTATTCTCCCCACTCGGAAAATTTCCGTTCACCGTTTGCACGCACACACACAAGCGTGTCATTCGAATACTAAATCCACAAATACTTTCATCGTGCATTGTTCATTTGAGCGTTCTCTCTCCCACGCTCTCTCTTGCACTCTCACAAAAATATGCTCATGTCAAAGCTATCCCAGGTTTGACTTGACGACCGCCCCACTCCGAACTTCCCTTCTCTTTTTTTTCCACATCTCGCCCGTTCGTCTTCCTTCAGCTTTTTTTTTCAACCTGGGCTCCCGACTCGATGATTCACGACATTCGTATATTTTTTTTTTTTACCTTTAGCACGTGTAAAATTACACATGATATCACAAAACAACAAAACAAAAAAAAAAAAAAGAATTCAGTTTCTGTCGGTTGCTGCTATTATTATTATCTCGTGCACTATCAGCTCATCACTATCAGTCCATACTGACTCATCACACTCTTGCTTTTTATACGCTCTGCGTATGATACGTTTACCCGGCTACAGTGCGGTTAAACGTGAGCGTAGAGAAAATTGGACTCGTTTATTTTTACGTCATTATCTTTATTATGATCATTTTCATCATTATCGTCATGGCCTTTGTAACGATATAATGATGGTACTCGTGATAAAAAGAATAATTATTTCTATTTTAATTTTAATTTTTGTTATTTATAGCCATCGTGGCTAATAATAATAATAAAAATATAAAAAATGACATTGGGTAATGAAGTAATATAATATGATAACAAATAAAAACAATATTACAAAAAAATTATAACAAATCATACAAATATAAAAGTAATAATAATAAGAAGAATAATAATAATTTGTATATATTATGCACGATTTTTTTTTTTCAATTTCTCGGTTGGGTGAATTTATCAACCTCGAATCGTTTCGTCTCTCTTTTCTGCTCGACGTCTCGCCGTGTCCTTTTTTCTTACCCACTCTCTCTCTCTTTCTCTTCTTTTCTCTCTCGATCACACCGTTAGTCTTGGAACATCTATTCATCGACGTCGAGGTCTTCGTACTCAATGAGGAATCTTCTCTTTCCTAGTTATTTGTAGAAGAACGAGACAAATGGAGGGAGAGAGGGGAGTAAGAGCACATACAGGCATAATGTGTGTAGCACGCGATCACGAAGTACATGAGACGAGAAGAAAAGGCTCTAAACTCGATTAAGATCGAAACACACGACTCATCTCCTCTAATCGTAACCATTGTCGAGACGAGCGCCAAGTGAACGAGCTAAAAGTCCCTCGAGGCTGCATCAGGCCCGCAGTTTGTTACAGTTTCTCGTTAAAAATGTCACTCAAATTCTACGGAGCTTTCACGATAGGAAAATAACGTAAAGATCAATCATTTAATTTGGCATGTTATATTTTGAAATTAATGAAAATTCTTGAAAAATTATTCGGATGTTCATTTAACTTTTTTTTTCTTCTTGTGAATCGAAATGTTTTCGCGATTAAAAGGAGTTTTTTCGATTTTTAAAGGTAAAATCTCGTCGGGACTGTTCAACAGAATTCCAGGTTTGACCCGCCGTTTTTCATAGGTTGCCATATAGGATTCGTTCTTTTTTCTTTTTCAAAAACTGAGTGAGGTGTCCTTCCGAGAATCCTGCGGAAACCTGTTTTAGGACCGTGGCCTGTACTTTCCAAACTGTCTCAATTCGTCTCTAGGAAATCAGGCCTGACCTGGCATTCCGAACGAAAAGTTTGAAGGCGATTCTGCTATGATGCTCATCCGTACGAAAACGACGATTATTCACTTCAGAACGAAATATCGGAAAGTTTATCGGACGTAGCTGAACGAAGCTCCAGTTATATAAAAAACTTCAGATTTTTAGATCTCACTAAAGAATTTTGTAGTCATGGATTATCCCCTGACTTGTTATTTCAAAGATTTTTTGGAAATTTAAATTTCCCAGCTAGATTTTCCTAAAAACACCAAAAGTTAGAAAAAAACAACGTCATCGTGCTTTTTGTGAATCGTTTGTTCTTTTTTTTCAAATTAAAGATTCAACAACATTTGAATCGTCGACGAGAAATAAGAAATCGGATCCGGGATCAGCGAGTCTGGACGTTTGGGAACGTCGACGTTGAATCAAAAAGGCTCAAATTACCATTCCGTTTTTCGACTCTTATCGAGATCTTCTTTTCCCCCGTTTATTCTTCGCATCATCACTTCTCACCTGTGCATCTACGTATCTAGCCTGAGGCTCGATGATTGTTTTCCTCGGGACTGTCTTACAGTCGACGATGAACCGCATGAGTCAATGCAAAATGCGTCATAGCGCTACAATGAATTCAGAATTATTCTTTTTGTCGATTTTTCCTCGATTCTCCGATTTTTTACAGATTTTTATTTCGATGGCCGATCAGACGTCACATTTTTATTTGAACAATTTCGGTTTTTTTACTGAAGCATCCTAACCTAAAAAAAAAATATCCGTAACTCATTTTTGTTGGCTTTTGCGTGTGCAAAAAAGCTCCTATTTTTTTGCAAAACTATTGGAAATACCAAAATAATGAGATCGGTCCATCAAGTTCAATGTATCGCATTCAACGTCAGGGGAAGTTAGGTCATATTTGCTCATTTTCCATAGAGGGAATTTTTTTCCCCAAAAGACCAAAGTCTGAAAAGTTGTAATTATCGATATTCCAAAGTTTGCTAAATTGTAATAATCGATTTCCCAAAGCTTGGAAAATTGATTTAGATTTTCCAAAGCTTGGAATTCTCGATTGTCCAAAGATCAAGAATTTATTAATTCAAGATCAAGATTCCAAGGTCAATGAATGTTTTATTTTCAATAATTTTTGGAGAGCTGTCATTGATTTTCTTTCGAGTCTCCTAAAGCCCGATACGAATCTTGATCCAACATAAAAAATTTGCGATTTTACGAGCTACGAATCACCGAGATTCGTAGCGTGTGGCTCATCCGATGAGACCAGGCGCGATTAAAATCTCGTATTGACAAGCGAAAAAGATTTCTCGGAGGATTCGAGTCATCGATGATTCGTTTCACGGAACGACGGAAAATTCGACATCCTACCGATCCTTTTTTTGCGACTCCCCTCTCTCCCAGCTTTGGATAAAAGTACGAAAGAAAAACTGGGATTGAAAAGAGGCGCGTGACGCTTCAGCGAGGATTGAGATTGATGAGAACGAGGAAAAAGGCGACGAATTATCATACGTATCCTACTTCCTCGTCTCAACGGACTGCCCGAGTTGAATTTCCGTTACCGCATGCTTCCTTCGCGATAATTCAAAATTTCGCAAGAGAATTACAAAAATAAGAGGGATGCTAGCTGCGTCAAAGAGGAATATCCTGAGTCCGGAAAAAAGAGTTTTCAAGGCTTTCATAGCTTTTTAGTTGAAAAAAAGGAAAAATAAAAATATAAGCCCAAAATCGTTCGTTGCTCGAAGAAACTCAAATTTGAAAAATGAAAAGAACCCAATTTTTAAATCCTAAATTATTATCATTACTTCACTCTTCTTAGTTGACAAAATTGCAAGTCATATTGTGATAATTATTTGATTAAAAAGATTCGAGATTCCTGAATTTTTCAATTTTCTGTAATAGAATTACGAGAAGAAACATAATGTTATAATTATGTAACAGACTCGTACTATAATAGTATTATATAAAAAATGTTTTGGCAGAATAATATTGATTCTGAATAATTTATGATTATTATAGACAATTAATTGGGTATTATTATACTACATCGATATACTGCTAATAGTATAGTGCAATAATTGACTATCAATAATCTTTACAGCTTTTACGGTAACATTGAAAAAACAACCGTTGCTATTTTCTGGGACAACAAAACGCACGCGATGACAACAGCGAATTGAAATGCATATACGTATATTTGGCGGGGTCTAGAATGTCTCGGGATAGGATCGTGAGACAGACTCGACGAAGAGTTTCGCGATGTAGTTGCCCGCGGTTGTATACGTTTCGTTCGCATGTCCGTGTTCTCTTGAGAACTTGTCGGAATTGCGACATTAAACGTATACGATACGCGTCTCTCTCCTGTCCTCGGTCTAATATGTTGATTACACTGGTACCGGTGTACGCGTCGCATCTCGCGAATAAAGGATTCGCCTGGTCCGTATAAACTCTCTTGACGTACGTCTCTAAGGTACCACCGTTGTAACAATAAATTGAAACGGGAACAAAAGTTTGAATGAAAAGTTGTATTTTTCGCTTTATTATTCCGAGTTATCAAATTATTTTCATTTTCAAAAAGCTTAGTTCAATTAAATATCTTTTTAATAATGATAATGACGTTTTAATAATTGTTATTCAACTTATATATAATCATTGTTATCATCATTATATTAAAATAATTGGAACTTGAAAATATAAAAAAAAACAATTATTTATAAATGATAATTATATCATCATAATTTACATTGTATAATAAAATTATAATTAAGTCGAAAACATTATTTTTATTCGTGAATTACGTTTCTGATTGTTCTTTTTTTAATAATAATCCGTCAAAGCGTTCCGAAGCAATAACTCGTTCTGCGGTGAAATTATTTCGAACGATTATTCTTTCACTCGGATTAAGCGTTGGAGTGTTTGAAGTGGAGAATAATATAGAGGAGAGCGTAGACGGAAATCCCTCACGGACCATCGACAACAACTCGCAAAGTCCTCGAGGTCACGATTCACTCGACCCGCCTCTTGACTCGGGAGCTCGAGCTTTCGAGAAAAAAAAAACTCTCCACTGGATCAGGCCAGCGGCCCCGAAGAAAGGAGCATTATTTCCGGGTTAAAACGGGCAAGTGCCACTCGGGTACTCACGAAAGAAACGCTTTCGCGAACAATACGAATTTCACAAGTACGACTATTTTCTTTTTCCTCCTTTGTCCTGCAATTTATACTTTTGAAAATTCTCTCCGGTTTCAATTTTACTTTCGCAATTTAATAATTTTCTTTTAACAATGATTATCTTTATAGAATGAATAAATATTGGTATGAGACAATTTGGAAGCGTAATTATTGTTGTGAAAACAATAATAATTATGATGATGTTACTGATTACAATAATGGTAAATAATAACAATAGTAATTTTTCTCGTGCTTATAACAAATAATAATAATAATAATAATAATAGCAGTAATAGCCTATAATGATAGTTGCAATTATTTGTATTAATTAACCTGAAGAGAATTATAATTTTTTCCCCCCGCATTTTAAAATGTACATGTTCGAAATTTTTCTCGATGTTCATTTTGTTTTATCTTTGTAATTACATTATTTTAGCTTGTAATTAATTGTGATTTTTTCATGAGATTGATAAAAATTTATTGGAATATATAAATTTGAAGTAATTATTGCAAACAATAATAACAATAGAGAGAATCAGTGGTAATAAAAAATAATAAAAATAAGAATGATAACAATACAAAAATAATAAATATAATTTATGTATTTTTATTATAGTTTTTCTCATAATTATTATTATTCTCATCGTTGTTGTATTGGTTATTATTATTATGGAAATAATAATAAAAAATAAATAATAATTGATGCGAGAATAATCATTTGTACAAATTATAAAAAACAAGCAACGCAAAGAGAGAATAATACCGCGAAGTAGTTTCAAATTAAAATTGTTTATTGATCATGATCTTTATTGATTATTATCAATGTATCATAATATTCTCTTCGTTTGATCCGACATGATCGCGTCTAATAAAACTGCTATCAGGCTGTCCTATCCAACTCCCGTGAAATCACGTAAAACGAGCGTCGAAGGGCGAATATTAATGAGCGGTGAATGGAATATCCTGTTTCGCCGGAAATTCTAGATTTTCACGCGAGCTGCAGCTCCACGAATATGTGAGATCCGGTTAATGATAAACGTCGCATGGCCTAATCACGGTCTCTCTCGGACGCGACGATTATGCATACCTTTTTTTGAACATTGTGTAATTCCAATTGCACAACTGTCATTACGCGGAAATAAAAATTTGTATCTTGTCATTTCGGAATAATTAAATTTTTCGAAAAAATATGTATTTTTTTAAATTGATGCTCGATTCACGGACACTTGCAATTTTCAAACGAAAACCAAATAATTCGGTGAAGAAAATTCCATATTTTTTTCATCAATAACGAAACTAAAGCTAATGCTATCCTCTTGAAAAATTTCATCGTGAAATGGTAACATCACAATTTTTCGAAGTGCGTAGCGCAAGTTTTCCGAAATGCGAAAATTGTGAAAAATTGGTATTTTCAAAAAGACGTACCGGCTGCAAAAAAAAATTGCAAAAATAGATACAAAGTAGCAAAGTATGGCTGAATATGTTCTTTTTCAAACGACGTTCAGGAAATTCGGTTTTTGATTTTTTTCACCGAGATATTCGGTTTTGTTTTCCTGACAAGAAAACCATCGGGTGCCTAATACTTTTGGTCAAGGCTGTATATATTTATATATATATTTATGAATAGTATAGCATATAGATAAAAGAGTGAGGGCAGGATGAATTTACTGGCGGGAAGTGCCCTCGTTATAACACCAGTCAATTGTTTAATCTCGCGATTTAAAGAGCCAACTGTCTCGTTCAACGTTCCACTCCTCGTTTTGCTCCCCAATAATGCATCGGTACTCTTCGCAATTTCTTCCATCCCGGTTACGACGCGTGGTCCATGTACCCCTCGGTACTATGACACCACGTGAAACTTGGCTATCGAGTTTCGCGAGCACGCATACGTCGTTATTATCGCCGCAACGTAACGCGGCTTACGCGGATATACGGAGTTTCATACGTGCACGTGTCTCGATACCATCTTCGTCTTTCGCTACCTTATCAAATCTACCGTCGTAATGCGCCAAGATTCACTGATCTGCCCTTACTTCGAAAATTGACAGCTCGTGCTCTCGAAAAGTGCTATTCAAATTGAATTTGATTAGCACTTTTCGAGATTTTTGATTTTCCAAAGTTAGGAAAATTGGAATTGTCTATTTTCGAATGTTTGGAAAATTGGAGTTGTCTATTTTCCAATGTTTCGAAAATTGATATTGTCTATTTTCCAACGTTTCGAAAATTGGAATCGTCTATTTTCCAATGTTTGGAAAATTGAAATAGTCTATTTTCGAATGTTTGGAAAATTAGAATTGTCTATTTTCCAATGTTTCGAAAATTGGAATTATTGATTGTAGAAAGTTTGGAACAATGGAATTATCTATTTTCCAAACTGAGCGAAATTTGATTTCTCGAAAGGTTAAGAATTCTTATAATTATTTTTCGAAAGGTCAAGTATTAGTTGTCTTTCCAAATTGTATAATACAATTAATATGGAAATTATTATAATTATTCTAAATTATTATAAACATTTAAATTAAATATAATGTAAATTCCTATAATTCTTATCATATATAATAAAAATAGAATTTTACAAGAAAGGTAATATTTATAATTACAATTGGCCAGTATTGCAATAACCTTCGTTATTATTATCTTGATATTGACATACTATTTTCTTAAACCAATTAATACAAAATAATAATAATAATTTGTTATGACTGTTTCTTCAAGGTGATATAATTTGTGAGAGGATGGACCGAGTCGGGCGGCTGAAGGTCACGTCGTACAAAAATGTACGCGGTACGTCTCCTTTGTGTCCCGTTTAGGACGATCTACATACGTTTGAACTCTTCAATAGTACACGTTAATTAACGGAAAGTCTCGATTAGAGACCTCTCACCGTGTCGGGTCGATCTCCGTGCTTACGACAATTGTAACGTGACCTCGCGAAATAATTTTATCTCGTCATTTCCGCTTGAGATGTATTGCGCGGACGTGTCGGAAAATTATTCTCGGTGAATGTCATACATCTGACATTCGGAAACGAAAAAATTGACATCCTCATACGGGAGAAATATTCGGAAAACGCGAGGTATGAATTTTTGAGAAATAAATAGTAACGTGCACAAAATAATATTTTTCACTGAGTAAACGATTCCTTTTTTTATAAATTGAGACGAACAAAAATATTATATCAATATCAAGATGATAATAATAAAAGTTATCGTAATAATAATTTAAAATAATGATCATAAATAATATTTCTTGAACATTTTATTTTTATTATTTTTCATAATGATTATAACAATTTTCACATCGATCGTATTATATAATTATAATTATTATAGCAACTTCAATAAAATAAGTAGAATATAAAAACATACGAATACTTATTAAAAAATTATAATTATTTATTGATAATTATTATAATTTAAATTGTATTTAAAAATGATAATTACGATAATCGTTATAACAAAATAATTCTTATAATAACGGTGATCAAAGAATTATTGCAGTTGTTATAATTAATATAATATTTAGAATTTTAATAACAATAATAATTATTATCAAAATAATAAGCTGTGTCACGTGTCATGAAAAAGACTCACCTAAACTTGTTCTCGGGGCCTGGAGGTTTGATTACAATGATTGCTTTTCGGAGGATCTGTCGCGTTAACTTCCGGTCTCGGTGGTATCCGCGGTGGCGTCGATAACCTCAGGATCCGATCCACGTCCAGTATCGTACTGTTCTCATTTCCCTCGATCTCGTTGATTACGAAACTCGTTCTTTTCGGGAGATCGGATTTTTCTCGGTTCCCGTCGCTTATGCTTGAGCGTCTTGGCAGAGCGTACGGTTGGGCAGGTTCGTACGTTCTTTCCGGCGAATCCGCGAATCTCGGGCGCCTGCATTTATCACCGATTAATTATCGGTTATAAAGATCGATTCTTGATTCGAAAAATCACTTTTTTCGAGAAAAATGGAAAGTGATCATCGACTTATTTTTACTACACCTAATATATCATATTTATGATTCCCATTATCATTCGTACTTCGCGGAGAACCCTCAATCGTATTTTTCCCAAAGTCAAAAACGTGGCGTTCTACACTGAGCAAAAAAAAAATATTGATATTGACAAGATGGATCTATATGATTTTTTTTATTTCGTTCAACTAAATTTTTCGTATTATCAAATATTTCCTAGCGAATTTTATTTTTACAATTATTTTTATATGAAATAAATTTATTTATTCTCACAAAATTTATGATAACTAGAATCTCGATTAATTTCAAAAACGGGAAAGTATCAAACGGCACATATCGTAATTAAATAAACATTTATATCATTATGAAACAGTTTCTAAATTTTTTAACAAAAATATATACATATATTTAAATCAAATAAATGATTACACTGCGAAGGATATTTTTTAATTCCAAAATTTTGTTTATGAATTCAAACAAAGTATGTAACTGATTTTAATCTTTATTCATTTGGTTCAAACATATGAAATTCTTGTCGATAATATCCGAAACAAATAGGAAAATATATATTCGGTGAATACGATCGTAGTACAGAAAGAAAAAAATGTTTTTTTATTTTAATAAATCCTATTTGTATTTAATTTGCTTTTTTCTCAGTGTAATTCCTTTGAGTAGTAATTTGGGTAAGCTAATTAGAGAAAGCAATTAGTACGGAAAGTTTTCACGACTGCCAATAACGAGAACTTCTGTTTTGAAAACTTGCTGCTGAGAATCGTGATGAGAAAAGAAAAAAAAACAGGCGTGGGTGTACAAATTGGTTTGCGAAATATCTCGTATTGAAATCTTACGATTCGAGATATTTTCGAGTGCGGAATATTTCGCGATTGGTAATTAGTGTGTGGCGTTAAAAAAAAAAGAAGAAAAAAACACAAAAAAATACACGTTCGTTTCAACTTTCGCGACGATGTCTAGGCAATGAAGTAAATGGATAGATGGAATCTTGATTACCTTGAATCAAGATTGGTCCGAGAGGCCGATTTCTTCATACCGATGATCGCTGGGGGATGATCCAACGCGGGCTTCGAATTTATTCTTCTAATACCCTCTATATTCGTTTTGGAGTCGTTACGGCGTAATTCCAAGGTTTGCCTAGGCGACTCGCGAAAGCTCGGCTTTCTCTCCTCTTTGGCTTGAATGTTCTGACGACTTTTGCGCAGCGTTGCGTTCACGCCATCCAAAGCGCGATTGTAGTCCTCCTGATTTTTGAGGTCTTCTATCGTGCTGATGGCGCAACTGGGATTTGCGTGATAATCGTCAGTCTCGTTTGCCTGTTTCGTATTCCAAGCAAAAAAAAAAACAACATTTTTTCAGTCGTTTTACGAGTCCTTCAGGATTTTTGTGTTTCCATTGAAGGGGTGAAGTTTATTCGAGGTTTGTTTGGGATCGGGGTTGATTTTATGATGCCTGCGTGGAGTTTGAATGTTTTTGGGAACGCCGTTTTCCCTCGCATGTTTTCAGGGCTCGAAATCGTGATTAAGGCTACCGTCGGATGTGTCTAGCCCCGGCTAGTCCGGGTTTCGAACGGCGAAGAGAAAACGGCCTTGTATGACTTGTTTGAAAAAGAGGAAGGTGTACTCTTTGGTCCAGGCATAGCAGATTAATGGTGAGACCATATTTTTGCAAGACCTAGTGTTAAAGTTGCGATTTATACCACTGAATATCTTGATCATCAAACGCTGAAATCTTTTCAATTTTGTATACATTATAATATGACGCTCAAGAAGGTTCAAACATTTATCGTAATTTTAACAAACACGTAATTTTTGAAACATTTATCTTTAACAACTTGTATCCGATGATTTTGTCATTACGTTGTATATACTATTGTAATTATGGCACAAGAACATCCTTAAGGGAATGACGAACACGCTGGAAACTTTCTACGCGGCCCCTCGTTACCTCGGTAGTGACAATTTTGTAGTTTTGCGCTGCGAAACGCTACCGACGGATGGCGCCCCGCACGCGAATTCGGCCAAGAACTCTCGACGTTTCGGGCGAAGAATCGAGGAAGGACAATTGTCGAACGCTGAGCGTGGGTGCATGAGTGTGTCTATGTACTTGTGGATTCGTTACGAGCGCAGCGTGGGGAAAAGACGCGCGTAGTTCGCTCGCAACGAAGACACACACACATATATGTATGTGTGTCAACCGATAAGTGCAAAATTAGACTGGGAAAGTGCGAAAAACTTTTTGTAGACTATTTTTCTGACGTTTTCTTTCGTTTGTTTTCTATTTTGGAACTCTTCAAAGGGTCTATTTGATCGGAAATTTTATGCTGATTACGAATATCATAACATTTTTGTCGAAAGCATGGAACGAGGCAAAGAAAAACGCGTTTTAAGGTGTTTTTTACCATTTTTTCATAGAAATTTTGGGTTTTTGGGAAAATTAATGGTAGATTCGTGTTCAGGGGATCAAATTACATCGTAAAGGACCTATTAAAAAAATATTAA
>JAPYZI010001100.1:0-23275 GCA_030523105.1 Ophioninae sp. A BG-2022a | reverse complement strand
TTTTCATTTTTGCCATTATCGGAACTGATTTATTTCGGACTTTTCGTAAATCGTTGAATAAAAATTCCCAATAACAATTGAACAATATTCATGGCTTAAATTCGCGTGCAAAAAAAAGTATAAACAAAAAACAAATGTTTTTCGTTGTTTTCCAAGGTTGAAAACATCGAAATTTTTGCCACGTGCTTCAGAAACAAAAAAAAAAAAAAAAACTGAAGGCTCGAAAAACGGGTGGGAAAAAAGTTGGTCTTGGCAATCGAGTTACGAGGTTCGATAGGTCGATGTGTATCGTCCCTTGAGGGCACGAGAGTGCCTAAACAGAGCAGGACAGAGGAAAAGACTTGTAAAAAAAAAAAAAAAAAGTTGGACTTCTTCTCGTACCTTTACGGAGGCCGCTGTCATTTTCGTCGGAGCAAAGAAAACTTTGTCCTTCTCTGTACGGTTCACGTGAAATATATACAATATGTATAATTCATCTTGACCCAGTTTTTTTTTTTTCAACCCTCGGAAAAACCTTTTGGTTATTCTTTGCCTTTCATCGTGCCTCGAATCGAAAAATATAAAGAGCGAACTGTGGGAAAAATATGTGAAAACGATGCAAAAAGTGAGAGGCTCGAGCCAACATTGTCGTGTATATCTTACCTCGTTAAATCTTGCGAAACTCGTATAAGAACACTTTACATCATTTCTTTTTATTTCTTTTCTTTCGTCACGAGTTGAAGAGTGATACGAAGTAACGAAAGACGTGTCAAGACACAAAGGTCTTTTATACTTATCGAGCATTTCAGAAATGAAACCCTTGACCATTATAAGTTTCCATCATTTCGAACGGATGCCAAACAATCCTCGTACGGAAAGGCCCGTAAGCTATTTTCCTCGTATTATTATTTTGTCTTTTTTTTATTTCGTAAATTAGAAAGAAATTTCGATGGCAAATCAATTGTCTCGGGGACCAAAGAGGATATGCCGGAAGGGGAACGACCGGTAGATTTTCATGTTTCCCAATCATTTATCGAATGTTACTTCAAAAACCTTTCAAAAAATCTCTTAAAGTGATTCAAAATTATCAAGAGTTGCCAGAGAAAAACCAAAAATTCAAACATTCGGAATTAGCCAATTAATCGAAATAACCAATTAGCCAATTGTTTAGGTAGGTTAGGAATGAAGTTGGAAATTAGCCAATCAGCCGAATAACGTCATTTTAAAAAGAAACATTTACGTTCATCGAAGTGATGAAGTAATTTTCGAATATTTACGATTGGAAACAATGCAGTTTTTTTTTTTCACGAAAAAAAAGAAACGTGGCTAATGAGACAAAAATGATACGCGATATTCACACGTGTAAGAGTTCCTCCTGGGGCAGTTTAAAAGCATTGGAAGGAGAAAAGGTTCCCACGACGGTGAAATTCTCAGTTGGCTGGTAGCTTCGCTTTCATTGTATTTACACATAGCTGGGGCATCCTCGTTCACTCGGCGCATCGCTCTCGAACGTTTGCGAAGTAAGCTGCCGGGGCTTTACCTCGGAACCACCGAAATTGCATATGTGAATAACGCGAGTGCTTCCTCGTCTGATGAACAACGTAGCTACCTGCGTCTAACGAGGTATACGTGCATGAACTAATGCACTTTCGTTGCGGTGTCTTCGGTAAATGGAATTACGTCTTCCAAAAGCCCGAGGGTATCAGAGTTGAGAAGAAAACTGAGGGTGCAAACGAAACACGTCGCCTACGGGAGCGAGTCTAAATTTAATTCATAGACAGTTCGGATGACGAATTTTCAACTAGGCAAATCAAAATTCGTACGAAATTACGACGTAATTAGCTTGTTTGAAAACTTACTCGGAAAACTTATACTCGTGAAAGAAATTACCTTTAAAATCTTGGATTACAAACATCCGGAGATTGTATTAATGAGGGATCGATGCTCTCACTGTAAGCCAGACAGCTGTGATCAACCATCTAAATTATTCAAAAACTTGACGTGTGATTAAATTGTATTTTTGATTTATTAAATAAAAACGTTTTTTTTTTTTTTTAATAATAATTAGACTTTTTCGGTATTTACAAAAAGATTGAGAATACGAATCATTTTCTTCGTTCAATTAGCACGATCTTTTGTACTAGAAATTGGATAATTAGAATTTACAAGATGGTACACTGAGGAAAATACGACGGTTCAATATGTTTACCTGGATGTACGAAATAAACCAAATGACATTTCTTTTTTCACAAGTGATATCATCCCCGAAGTAAAGACAAATTGCTGAAAGGTTAAACGCACGTAGAAACTCAGATGAATTTTTTTTAATCTGGACAATGAAAGACGATGAAAGATGAAAAAAATACGATCTCTTAAAATTTATTTGGTTCATTTTCTCACAACGTTCTCTACCTATGTTGGTATCAAATCCCATCTGCTTGTTTGACCTTCACGACAGATGGATTTTATCATTCAGCGTTGTCTGAAATAAAAAACCTTCGAGCGAATTTTAGCGCAAGTTTAACCTTACAAAAAGTATCAAAGCCTGGAAAAGAGCAGGATGAAATGGAGTGGACCATAGTTCTGTTTCGACATAATACGCAACCTTCCTTCTTTGCTTCATCGTGTCCTCCCAGCTGGGAAGTAGAAAAGATCTCCTTTAGTCAGACGCGGATTCTCGGTTTTCTTTTTTCTGGAGTTGGTACTTTTTTTTTGCCCTTATTCCGGGTAGAGTTCCTTCTCACAATGGATCACTTGGAGAGTCAAGAACTCCGAACAAGCGTTATAACGTTGTCTGGCTTTCAGCGAAGCATAATTCTCTAGCTCCGAGCTTTGTCCGCACTTCGGGTTCACGCTGATTCATTTTACACTTTTCTACTATGGTTTCTCCTTTACATTTTTTTTTTTTGTGGTTTCTCATAACCTCTCACTCATACTTTTCGCTGTATTAGGGATGATCGAAATGCATAGGGTCGTCCTGTTATTCTTATTTTCACTCATGGAAAAAATCCTTGTCAAATAGCGTTTTTTAATGACTTTTTTAAAACTTTGGTTCAATATTAAATACCATTTTTTTTTAACGACCCGTGTACAAACATTTTTCTCCTGAAACTATCGTATCTCAAAAGCATCACCGTAAAATATATTGGAAAAAAATTAAGAATTGCCAGAGTTATGATTTTCTCTATTAAAAAAATTGTTTTTGACGTTTTAACAATTGGCTGATTTTTTGACTGCCATTTTAAAATTCGATAAAAATATTAGATCAAGAGTATCATATTTGTGAATGTTTAAAGATATCATATACATTTTTTCGACACATTCGGAACGATAGAATGATCGTGGCAGTCGTTTAAACATCATCGGGGTCATTGGGTATATCCGGAACGCGTGACCCTCCAAGGATTAATTTGGAATGAGCCAGCAAGCCCAATGACTACCGAGGGAACATGATGAATGTGGGACTGATGTTCCTGGTAAAAAGTTTCTCGTTGCCGAAAGGAAAAGCTTCTGGTTGAAATAAAAAAAAAGCTTGATCGACGATCTCTTGGGTCAACACGCACGTTGAATGCAGCTTTAGAATTATATCATGGTCATTCACGTGTACTCAGTCGAGGAATTTTTTACGAGCGTGCTTGAAAGCCTCAAACCTCGTTACACGAGATGAGATTTTTTTTTCTCATCGGAACAGATCACTGTATATTGCTTGGGAAGATGATTTATTGCTTGTTTGTTTTTCAAGAGCGCTTCGCCGTTCTACCTCACGACCACGTGATCTATGGAATGTTTCATAAAAACCGCTTGGCATTTTGCTTAAGAGATTTTTTTTTTTCGAAGCAGAACTGGAAAAAACTCTTCAGGGATGAACGGAGATATGAAAGTATTACGGATATGTAGAATCACGATTATTACAAAAAAAAATAAATTATTTTACATTCATATTAAATTATAATGAAAAAAGTTGAGATATTTGAAAAATGGGATATCAAAAACAGAAAGATTTTCAATTTTGGATTCGATGTATCACGAGCAACCGTTTAAATTACAATTTTTAACGTACGTCCAAAAATAACAATATAGCGATAAAAAAAAACAGGAAGCAAAAAGATTGCATGTTTTTTTGTCAATGCTTTTCGTAACAAACAATAGTGAATGTCGTCATTTTTTAATAATTCTAGTTCAGTCGGTTGCTATAGGCGTACAGAATACGTGCTTAAAATTTAATAACTATCGGTTTAGTAGTTTCGAAAATGTTAGTACCGAGCCTTCTAAAAAAGTAGTTTGGAGATAAACGGAGTTTTTGTAAAGCAAAAATCACGAAAAAATGAACTTACGATTGATTAGCCTTGACTGGATCACTTTTAGAAAATATTAATGAATTTAATCAATTTAATGAATTTAATTAATTTAACGAATTTAATTAATTTACTGAATTTACTGAATTTAATGAATTTAATGAATTTAATGAATTTAATGGATTTAATGGATTTAATGAATTTACTGAATTTAATGAATTTAATGAATTTAATTTCGAAAGTGAAAAAAGAAAATTCGATTTTTTGAACTTCAAAGTAGGAGTTTCGAAATGCCTTAAAGAAATTAAATTTTATTTGTGTTTCACTACACTTTTGAAAAAAATTAGCATCTTCTTCTTCGACGACGAAAAAAACGAGCCAAGAAAAGGTTCGTTCTCCGAGAATGCAAGGTCGGTATATTTTTCGCAAAATCGACTATGCCTGGGTAAAATATGTTGACTTTGCTCTGGATATATTTAGTGGGGAGCATAACGAACCTCCACGTCCTGTGCCACTTCTCTCGCGGATTCGCAAATAACATTGCATACGTGCATACATAAAATTCAAGGTTTACTCGAATGCACGGACCTTAAGCTGGCCCGCTATTTCTTTGACGTAGACATTACGAACCATCTGTTTTCCAGAAAGGACCCTGCAGCAGTGCAACGGACGTACATATTTATTACATTTACTGAACAATCCTCTTCCTCCCCGAATCTCCTTTATCCTCTTGCGCACAATCCCACATAATGCACAAAAGTGAAACGTTATTTGACCACTAATTTTTTTCCCTTGAGTAATACGTCGAGTAGTAAATTAAGATTAGCGGTTTTTTCCTTTTCACCAAAGATTAGTGCAGTGGCTTTTAACCTCGTATTATTGAACAATTTTCCAAAGAAAAACATTTTTTTTTAATCGTTTCGTTATTCGAGGAGAATAAAACTTATATTTTTAATATTGGCATTTTTGATTATTTGTTGATGTTCAATTATTTCGTCAAATCATTAAATTTTTTAAATTTAATTATGAAATTATTAAAGGTCAATTTGTAAATTATTGAAGTTAAATTATTTAAATATTGATGTTCAATTATTTAATTATTGATATTCAATTATTCAATTGTTGACGTTTTTAGCATTAATATCTTAAATGTAAACTTCAATTGAATACCCTTCAAGTGCCTTCAATTAAAAAAAAATGTAATCGTTCAGTAATTACTATATTTCGTTATTGTAATTGGATTTTTTTTTATCTCACGTTTACTTTTTTCGAATAAAACTAACAAATCCCTGAGAAATTATCTACCCCAAAAAAAACGGTTCTTACTATTTGACTATTTTTTAAATTGAATTTGTTTTCACTTTTCGTGATTGCACTTCTATTAAATGATTTTTTTTTACGTTTTTTAATCACGCACAATTATTTCGAGATCCTCTTGCACGCGGAAATCAAGCTCACGGTTGGTTGGATCATTTCCCCGTGGGCGAAAGCGTTCGAAGGTTGCATTGGAGAATGGCAAAAAAGCTCTCAGACCCTACTCGATTTTTTTTCTCCCTCCGGGGTTCACCCTTTTCCTCTACTGGTTTTCCTGTGATAGCTCTGCCTCACACCTCGTCAACCTTTACACTTCACGAGGTCTGGAATGCCTCGAGGTGGCGAGGCTCCCTACTATACCATGTATAGGGTATTCTTCGTGAACTTTGGTATTCCCTTGGGTTTTCCAGAAACTTTACAAAAATTCTTTACATTATCAATAGTTTGTACAAAAGAAAAACGAATTCTATGACGTCATTCGCCCATATCATGAATTAAAAATTTCACCTAATTATTTATAATTATGTTTGAAGAACCAAAAAGAATTTTCATAGAAAAAATAAATCTCATCCAATTTATTTATCAAATCGAATTTAATAACACATTTTTTTATTTGCTTTCCCAAAAATGGAAAAGAAAAAGTGAAGTTTTTGTTGTAAATGAATAAATAAAATTAGAGTAAACGAATAAATAAATAAACAACTAAAATTAGAGTAAATAAATAAACGCTGGCGCTATTGTTTTCAATGTTTCCTCTGTTGCCCCAAAAGCTGTGAGATTTATTTCTTAAATAGAAATTTACTTTTTTCGTCAGGTAATTTAATAAAACCAGTAACGGACAGTATATGAAATTTGGAGATATCCGTTTCAATTTTCCATACAATCAACGAGGAGGAGAATTTTTATAAAAATCCTAGTAAATTCGAGTAAACGCCAAAGATTCCAGAGAAAAACTTAATTGCACCTACTATCGAATAGATTGCTTCCAGCTTTCGAAATTATAGATTACTACTCGTTCGCTTTGCATATCCCTCCGCGGAATGAGGGTTGCGTACACCTTTTACATTTGCGCATTAACCTACGCTTGGATGCACCTGAGGAGACATGAAAATACCAACTCGATCGTTCATGAGAAGGACACACAGTCAAGGTCGAATATTATTTTACCTAGCACTTTTCCATGTCCCCAAAGTCCGAGTAAAAAAATTCCCCGTTGTGGTAAATTCAGCTCTTCTCCCTTCCCCTTTTCTTCACATAATATATTATTAATACTTTTTTGCTAGAATTTCAATGCTCACCTGGGGTTTACCACACGAGCTTGGAGCTTGCCTCCTCATAAGCTGTAAATCCTTTCTCAACCACCTCCTCTTTGCTGCTCCACAAATTACGAGCCATTGAGTTCTCCTAAACGTACCAGCTGGCACTTAATTCCCGCGAGCTGAACACCAACATAAAATTTTACAGATCTCTGTATTCGTGCAAACCCACAAACGTCCACGTATGCATAAACGCATATATATAAACAACGATGAAGGATTTATAAAGGGTGGGGAAAAAAAAAGAATCACTGAATCGTGAAACCGTTATCAAAGGCGATGAAAATTAATTGCTTGAAGTAGTGGAAAAATACATAGACGCGGAGTGAACGGTTCTCGTATGTGGCGGGCATGTAAGATGAAAAGCTTCGTCAATGGCGCCGTCTTTATCAACGACAGCCAACCGGTAACCCTTTCTTCCTCACCGGGGAAATTTAATATTCATTTTCCGGTATAACGGTGTAACGGATCGTGCATCTGTATCGATGAATTTTCAAATACTCGAACACGCCGGATATTCACATCCGCCATTAATTAGAACTCAAGTTTGACCTTGCATTCTTCAATTAAACTTTGATCAATCGGAGAAATAAATTAGTACTTTTTTTTAACGAAACCAAAACCCAGTACGTTTTTTTTTTTCAAGTATTTTGTCACTAAACGCTGAAATAAATATTTTCTAAAATTTCTAACATCCGGAAAAATGTACAAACAACAAAACGTAATAACTGCGAGGTACTTTTGTTCCGGAATTCGAACCCGGGACCTTTCGATCGCCAGTCAATAGCTCCGACCACTGAAAGCAAATTTCCCAAGCGAGTCTTTTCGTCCGCGGAATCAGTCGGAAGGAATTTACGATCGAGCTAGCGTTGGAGTTGAGATCGATTTGAGAAATTGATTCGATCGATCGATCCGTCGAATCGAGTGACGGGTCTTCTTGCTTGGAACCGTAGTTCGGAACGTTTCGCGAAATTCCTGGTGCAGCGTAGGACGGAGTTCGTAAATTGAGTCCCCGTAGAGTCAGGAAAATGAAAAGAGGGTGGCTTTCGTACGATTATCGCGAAGTAGAAGAACCGACGATATGCACGATCTGTACCACCCACTCGATAATTATATACATATATAGTGTCGTGTTTATCTTCAGTGTGAAGTTTGCTGTTACGGTGGTGTGGCTTGTACCCCTGCTGATGCCACACGGTTACTGGGGCACCGGCTCACGGGAACATCGACAATGCTACCTTATATCCGGGAGGAAGACACCCAGGTATCTCGCGAATACGTGAACAAAAAAAAAAATAAATAAATAAAAATAAAAACCTAGTCTGCTTACTATAATGAAACCACGAGTAAAACGTATTTTTTAACAAGCGGCAATAGCATCGAAAGACACGCACTTACCCAACGTCACTTCCTCGTATTTACGAGCAATGATCACTCTTTGAAATTATAATCTAGCTCACCAACCGTATCATCGATTCGTTCCAATGATTCTTTTCTTTATCCGAAGGAAAACAGTCACTTTCGTTTCGTTTCGTTACGTTTTTTTTTTTTTTTTTTTTTTTTTTTTTTTTTTTTTTTTTTTTTTTTTTTTTTTTTTTTTTTTTTTTTTTTTTTATTTTTTTATACAATACGTTTGACGAGAGCGTGAATGGCGAAACTCAAAAATGTACTTGAAAAAAGTCATTGAAAAAAAATCTACGCATAGTGTACTGTATAAGCTATGATGCTTTGACAATAATATTGAGAATAAGCGTTCCAGTCGGTTCCAATATTAATAATGAATCGGGATCCAAGCAAGACTACTAATTTCATTAATTTCCACTAATTTCATGGTACAATCTGGAAACAGCTTCACACTACGCGACCACGAGCGATTAATGAGGGGACTCGGAAAGAAGTTCCTTTCGAAAAACGTCTCGATCGCGGTTCCAAAGTTTCTTTCGCTGAAGTGAGTCGTATTTCGATTAATTAATTTTTGAAACTAGACGCTATCGCTCATAGACGTAACTACGCTCGAACATCCAAATGTACGGCCCTCAATGTATCTTGGTTTAAGAGTTTCGCTATCTGCTCCCGTTGGTACACACCTTCTTACCATTTTCAAATAAACAATGTAGCCGTACACGCTTTTGTCGAACAAACTGTAAAAGCACTTGTTCGAAGGGAGGATGAGTTAATAATCAGCATTGACGTAATCAAGAGAAGCATCAGGCATGTCTAATAGTCACCGGGCTGTCCCTTTTCGTCCTCCACCTTTCGCACAGTAATTCGATACAAATAGATACATCGAAGCCTCGATTGATACGTTTCTTTTGATCACCGGTAGTCCGAGAACTGTTTGCAATAGAGTTCGGAGTATCCGGCTGTCTCGGAGTCATTACGAACGTAACTAGGGCCGAGGTAAACGAGAGCTTGAATGAGATACTACAACCCTGCTCGACCGAATTCGAACAATATCGTATCCAGTCATCTCTCTATATTGCGTCGTATTACAACCCCACTATTTTCCCCTCGCAACATCACCTCAATGGAACGCTTGTAAACACCCGTGTCAAACGGGCACTTCTCCGAAAGCTTTTACACGTACGTATATTTGGGCGTATGCGTGTCTTTCCGCGCAAGTACGCGCACAACGACATCAAAACTCGTACGAAACGTAGCAAATTAGAATTTCACCGGTTACGATACCAGCTTACATCTATGGATGAATACAGTCCGTTTAAACGTCGTACGTTCATTCGCTGACACGCAACCATACTTGCATCCGCGGGAACACTGTAATTTCGAGTTGGCAAAGCCTGCTATTGTACTTTACCCAATTGAATACACTGGCTAGAAACTCTCCGGTGTAACTTTAGATATCGGCTGTCTTCAACGCGCTACGAATGATCAGTGATGGCGCTGATGGCGTTTCATTCGATTTGACAATTGTACACGGAGGAGCAAAAGTATCGACCGGTTCAACGAGTTCTCAAGTTTATAAGCGTAGATTGGTCCGTATCGCCTTTTCCGGAGATGACCACAATGGTTTTTGTTGTTACAACCGTAATCATCGATTCGACGCATCCTTCGAGGTTGCCAACCTTGAGGTGGTTTAAATCCGCTTAATCGCACGGGGATGTTAAACGGATCTGTTTGTTCTCGGTGCGTAGGTGGATCGGGCGGAGAACGAGGAGGCCCAGGGGGGAGGTCTGGCGCCGTCGACCGTCTACAGCGCTGCTTCCGGTTCGAGGATGGGCCCTGGGCCCGATTCCGGTAGCGGCGCCCGATCCTCGGACTTTCGTCCATCCGCGATCTCCCGAGACGACAAGGACGAGGAGGAGGACAGACGTAGCGGTCGACGGTCGAACGGTCATGGCGGATCCAGGTTAGTACTCGTCCTGAACAATCTTTCGAGCGTTATGTTACTTTCGAAGAGACAACATCTTGGATAGCCTCATTTTCCTGTCCCAATTTGAGAGTACACTTTCTTTTTTTTTTTTTTTTATATTTTTTGACGTGACGTTTTCATTGGATTTGATGATGAACGTCGACTTGTCTGTTGGATGTTAATCTGGAAATTACGAGGTCGCAGATTGAACCTTGAACCTTGAACGAGAGTTTGTGTCAGCTGAGATTTAGTGGTCTCAACCTAGCGGCAATATTTATGACTTCATAATTTCAAGAATCAATGTGGATAAATCCCTGCAAACATCCTTATCCTCGTAGCTGCCTCCTTGCTATGGTTGTTCATGAAAAAAACAAGTTCTCTTGTACACACGTTGATACACGTACAGTGCTCTCGTGTAATCCGCAGGCTTCTCGTCCAAGTTTTCAATGATACCTTTGACGTACGAATTATTAAACATTATTTATTATTATAAATCATTGTCATTTGTTTATTTATTAAATCAAATTGTTTACATTTTCTTATTAATTTTATTTAAAATTATTTAAAACCATTTATTCCTTGCTTTTTACTTTTTATTTCGAATTCACAAATCCAAATTCGCCCAAAAAAAAAAAAAAACGAAATCGAAGGGCGACACCGGAAACGATTTGTTTGTAAGCCCATACCTCCCTTATCCCTTCGAAAGCTCCATGAATAATGGTTGTAAGAGAGGAAGGCGTGCAGAAATAAAACGATGAAGACATCCCTGTTCCTGCACTTCTAAAATCGTCCCGACACGCTTTTCAACTTTATTTTATCCCACCTTGTTCCCGTCATCCATACTCGCAAGAAACATCGATTCGGTGTCCGCCTTCGATTTCGTTCACACCTATCTACTTAGTAGACTGTTCAAAATGATCGAACACGAATCACTTTTTTTTTCTTCTACATCTACATGATATTTTTTCCGCTCATTAATAACCGATTCAGCGAAGACAAATTTGCATCCGAAATGCTGAGAAAATTTGTAGTTCTAATATTTTGTTTAAAAGATGAAAAAAAAAAAATTTCTTCTCCGAATACGAATTCAAAATTAATATTTTTTCGTCAACGTACATTTTGAAAAAGGCGTAAAATTATGGCACGTGGTTTATCTCTCTAGGACAAAATGTAAAAATTATTTCGTCCTCAAAGTGCTATCCATTATCTTAACAATATCAAATTATCGTATCCCTTTTAAATCCGAGATAGGAAAAAAAAATCGAGCTTTATCCCATATTTTTGGATTTATTAACGTAGGTACTCATGTGACACCGAATGATTTATAAAACCAAATGATATATTTTTTTTTTTTCATTCAGCAATTTCGATTTCCAAAAATACAAAAATCCAAAAATATTTGATCGCCCGCAACAAACATTTTTCGTTCCAGTACCCTTCGTTAAATTTTCGATGGAATTTCCTTGTAACGGTATTTTACGGTGCACTTTCCATCGCCGTGCGTATCAAAGAGAATATTGTAAAGGTAGCCATGATTCGATATATCCACGACCTCGTCAACGTCCTACGTGCGATCGAGGTACCCGCGAGTTCCATTGCTTTTTCCCGAATTTCCTGCGGGTTGTAACGAAGTTTGCGAGACAGGGAATACACAGAGGCGTCGAAGAGGGAACCTCGTGTGTCGTTATAGTTTGATGGATTTATCGTACCGTCGGCGTGTGCGATGCATCGTGCCCTTTCGTTCGATCACGTGCCATTTTCAGATGTCACTCTCCTGTATCTCTTGACCAATACAGGAACTCGATGATAACGAATACAAATTTTGAAGCTTCAGGATTTAGATCACACCCCGTACAAGTATCATCGAAAAAAAATCGAGTCAATCGGAGCGAAGTTCCGAAAAAGCCCCCTCACCGATTGAGCTGAAATTTTCCACAAAGCTTCCTCTTACTGTTTAAAAACAATTGCCAAAATAATTTTTGGCGATTCGTTATAGTTATCGAGATATTGAATTTTAAAGTTTTCCAATAAGATTTTCAAAAAAAACTTCCCCTCTGATTTGACATTTAATAAATAATTCCTAAATTCTCAAATTTTCAAGAATTTTGACGATTTTTCATATCCCTCCAATAATCTCTTTATCAGTAGTTTCAAACGTCAAAATGAAAATTACAAATGAAATATTTCGTTAGATAGTTGAAAAAAAAAATGTTGGGTTGTTGTCTTGGTGGAAGGGTAGAAGGTATATTTCTTTATAATTTATGAAAGAAGAATTACGTAACTTTTCGAAAAACGAAGACCCAAGGGAAGGTGCCGCAATTGATCCTGTTGTTCCCTGGTATAGACGACTAGCCTGCTACTTCGCATTAACCTAATTATGATTTATTACTTGTGCGATGACGAGAGCCTATCAAGCAGGAAGAGCTCAAGTGGCTAGATAATACGTGTAATTGGATCGATGTAATCCCACTTCATTCAGCCGGTGTGTAGCAAGGCACGTTTTTTTTTCTTTTTTTTTTTGCGTAGCGTTGCTGCTTTTGCTTGCACAGCCACTCCTGTATTAACGTCGAATAACTCGTGCACGGAGAGGTAACGCGCTTGAGAAAAAAAAAATTGGGGACGGAAAGAGAAAATATACGCCGTTGATCGAAGTATGAATGAACTCTTGAGTTGTACATAATTTCTCTTCGTTTTACGATTCACAACATTACGTTCGAACAATAAAGTGACTGATTTTTATCGAAAAATATTTATCAGATACCTTAGTCGAATTTTTAATTTCCCCGAATTAGTTAACTGACGTTTTCTATATGAAGCATCCTGCTGCATAGGTCCTGTTATCTGCTAGTTTCAATATCTATCCTCTACCGATTTTCAGGAAAGAATTCAGCCGTACACGCTTTTATCCAACAGGCTAAAATCTTTTCTATTTGCCTCTTCTGGATCACTCCACTCATCAAAACTCTTCATCAATCTTTCGAGTCACAAGTTACCTACGATGAAGCTCGTTCTGCCTAATTTTCAGTGAAGTTTAAAAATCATCCTAACGTCTATTAATCCAGTGAAATTTCTTGAATACCGTTGAGTGGCAGGGAAGCATGAACGAAACGTAACGAAAGTTCACGAAAAACTTTTGGTACATGCACAAACTATCCTCAACGAACTCACCAACGCTCTTAATTCCTTTGCCCCAACGGAACTCAATTTGCGATCCGACGAACGTCTTATCAAAGAATAAATTCGCGCGGAGCCAAAAAGGGACATTTTTTAAACGAAGTTTTCCACGTTTACGTGGGACTTTCGGATTACTGGTGCATCAGCGTACTAAGTATTTAATTGCAACGGAACATTCAATTCCAACCACTCAGCCCTATTTTTAATACTCTCAATGCTTGTTTAGAAACGGATTGTTTGCAGTAAATTCTTGTTTTTAATTATTATTCATTCGTTTCCGCATGCGAAGTAAATAAATAAACAATGGAGAATAATAATTAAAATTTACGTTCGTCATAGCTCGATGGAAAAATCATCGTGCGCCACAACCGAGTGCCATTTTCACTCTGCTCATGCAACAAATGTTTCGCTGTTCTTTTGCCCATCTTTGGCCACCCGAAAACCAAGATAAATGATAGAAGTGCATTTTTGCTTTTTTTTTTCCTCTGACTCGAACAGCACCCTCCACGCGTGTCACTCATACGCATCACTGTACTCGCTTTTTCTACCTTCGTTAAATACAGACGCACGTAAAAATGACAAAACGCTGCGACAAAAGATTCCAGCGCAATAAGCTTTCCACTTGTTCTTGCGCGTTGGTTTTTACCTCTCTCGTGCTTTTTCTTCCTCGCTCGTTTACCTCACCGGGTTTTCCAACCTTCTCACCACGATGAAGCTCCAACGAGGAGGGTGACTCGATGAAAATTATTCCCTTAGGCGCGACGCGAGAGAATCGTCACGTTTTCGGTATAACGATAAATGAAAAATAAACTCAATGTAATCCAGCGTAGTCGTACGCGTGATGTATACGGTCCCAATATCAGCCAAAGATTTACGTTCTCTCGCATCGCGACGTTGATGACGCGCAAAATGCACTTCCCTCCTTTTCCTCCATCGAAATAATTGAAACTTTGAATATTGAAAAGAAAGTGATAATATTAAGAGAGAAATAGAAGATAAATTAAAAAAAAAAAAATGATTATAATTGAATAGCTTGTAGGATTCGTTTGCTGTTACGTATTCCCACTCGAAGAATCTTTTTCCAAACATCTACAAATGCAACCATTGAATAATGCATGGCTTTCCGAGCTACTCTGTCAACATTGAAAACTACAGATAACAACTCCAACGCCAGTTGAATTTTTCGCGTTCTTCGATCCTCGAGTGGCCTTTTTAATTGATGACACCATCGTTTCAGACCAGAAACAAATACGGTGAATATTCGTGTCGATTCGTTGGGGGAAAAATAATAGCTCGAAAAGTTCAACGCTGATTAGCACAGGAAGCTCTTCTATCCGGGAAACAACGGTGATTTAATCAAACGAGGACATTCGATAAATCGTAGCCACGAAATGGAAATTGTCACCGTTGATCGTACGAATCGATAGATCTCTGCACCTTCCAAACTTCTTTTCGATCATTGCTCCCAATGAAATTCGGTTTTTTTTTTTCTTCTTTTTATTATTATTGTTTTTTTCTTTTTGCGTTCGTGTTTGTTTCTTCATAGCGAATTCCATCTCTCTTCCACTCGTTCGTCAATTAAGTCTCGATTTTCCAATCCCGAAGTCTCGCACTTGGAAAGACGACTCATCGAGGCCTCCCAATACCTTCGATACCAAAGTTCCCACCCGGGAATTCACCCGTTCGCTCTCCTGTCATTCCACGAACGATATTGCAAAAAAGGAGCGTGGGTGTCGGATATTGGTTCGACGTGAAAATTGAATTAGCCGCGGGGCAAATAAACGATTATCCGAGGAGTCGCTAGGGTGATACGGTCGAAAATAGCCTCGGAGGGTGAGAATACGGTGGGCGCGAAAAGCTTAACCTGGTAACGCGTATCGACGAGAACGTGAGAGGTCTCTGGTGGTGACCTCATGAGAGAGAGAGAGAGAGAGACAGAGATAGAACATCGAAACACATTAGGCTCGACGAATTTACACCCGACATCCTTTCCCCTACATTGCCAAATTTGCTTTCCAGATTTCTATAAATTCCCGTTCCAAATCGGACCTGAGCTTTAATGTGTCGATGCGGTCTACGGATACGTGTAAAAAAGTGCCCTCACGTCCGCTTCGATTGATCGATATATAAATACATTTGAGTTTTCACCTTCGACATTTTATTTCCAGATTTAATAAACCCGGTCATCCTGGGTTGGATGGAAGCTATTAGGGGTTTACTGTGACCATGGAAAAGTCAGGGTTTTTAAAAATATATATTTCGAAGGAATAAAACGATTGGAAAATCCATTTGCCGTTTAGGAATGAATTAACGAAATTGTGTACTCATTTTTTCGCGCGGTTAGAATCATTACTGAAACA
Source organism: Ophioninae sp. A BG-2022a (assembly GCA_030523105.1). Taxonomy (NCBI): domain Eukaryota; kingdom Metazoa; phylum Arthropoda; class Insecta; order Hymenoptera; family Ichneumonidae; species Ophioninae sp. A BG-2022a. The sequence continues at coordinate 7,467 of JAPYZI010001100.1, read as the reverse complement.
GATATAAATCATTTCGTGAAGGATCCTTAAACGTAATCTCGCTGGAAAAATACAGTTTCGAAAAGATATTGAAATTTTCCCTTCAATCGGTTTTGCCAGAAAAGAAAAACGTTTCTTTTTTTTTTTAGATTTTCTAAACTAAACGGCCTAAACGGCTGAACTTCCGTTATAATTGTCCTTGAACTATTTTTTTTTCCAGATAATTAGGATCGTCGAAAAATATTTCATTCTCATATCGTTACCCAACAATTTCCACAATCATACTACTCGAAAGTTTGAATAATTCGTTATTCTATGAACAATTGATAAATTCAATCGAACATCCATATCCAACCTCCCAGCACGATTTCTTGATTTTCTTCCTACGTACTCAAACTACGTTAGTGAATAAATGATTTTTATTTCCCAAGGGGATATATTTACAAATTTATTTATCGTTGCAAGCCAAAATGAACAATGTTCAAAACGATCATCGGGAAATTCCGGATAAAAACATGACGGATGTACTTTTGAGTCAGGATGAGTTATCCCAGAAGCGTTGAAAGATTGTTCATGAAAAATCCGCTTACATGGATGAACACAGACGGACAGCGAAGAGAGAGAGAGAGAGAGAGAGAGAGCGGAAATCTAGAGAGTCGATAAGAGCAGTGGCAACGGAGCAGTGTACAAAGAGAGTGTGTTTGAGCGAAGCAAAGAGGGCGAGAGGGCGAAAGGGAGTGAGAAAGAGAGAGAAAGAGAGAAAGAGAGAGAGAGAGAGAGAGAGAGAGAGAGAGAGATCGAAAGGGGACCCGAACGTGTCTTATTCGCAGATCCTCAGCGTCAGCACTGCCACGTCGTAGGAGTTGCACAGCTGCAATTGGAATGACGTCGAGCAGGCATCCCACTCTTAAGAAGTCATTCAGCAATGGTCTTCTCAATACAGCGGATGTATCGACAGCTTCGGACGTCTCTTCGGACAGCAACAGCAGCGCAGCACCTGATACCGAGATACCATCCTCGTCTAGGTGTCCCCGTAGCTCGAGAGGTTCCCAAAAGTGGAGTAACGTACGAGCCGTCATGGCCCTCTATTCCTCCCTTCGCAAGATCAAGAGGTACCTTTTCCCCCGCAAAAATCCGCACCTATAGTTGATCACTCAAGTTGTCTCGATCTTTTCCTCACCGTTTAACGGAAATGAGCCTGTCACTGTCCAATTATTATTCGTGCCACTCTTCGCAAAAAAAAAAGAAAAAAAAACAACAAATCAAACAAAAAAAACAAATAAAAAGAAAAAACAATATTCGTTTCATTATTTTCCCTAATAACGAATAGTTTATTATAGCTACGAGGGAACAATGTGTTACTTAGTTATGAACTGTACTCCACATTGACCGATCGGCGGAAAATAAATTTCGACCGGAAATTCAACGCGCATCTTTCTTTCACATTATAAAACATCCCTTAAAAGGATTTTCAACGACGCGACATAGCTTTTGTTACATATTCGTTTTTAAAGTTTTTAAAGTTTTTTAATACAATAACGAAAAATAATTTTCCGTCCTTTCAATTCGAAACTCCGCACAAACCTTGCTCTCAATATTAGAAAAGAAAACCCGAAGAGAATTTTTGGCGATTAGCGGTGGTTTTGCGAAATATTTAATTTTAAAGTACGTTTATTAGTTCATTTATTAAACGCGTGTGAGTGTATATCGCTCGTCATGTGAAGTCGTCTTTTTTTTTTTTCGGTGTTGTTTGGGTTTGCTCAGGTTTTTTTTGCGTGTGTTTGGGTTTCTCTGAGTGTGTTTGGGTTTGTTTGCCATTATTTACGTTCGTTTCCGTTTGTTTGGTGTGGTAGAAACTTAGTTCGATAAGTTACGTTTAAAATTCGATATTTCGAAAACGATTACCCATCGGCCAAAATCCTTTTTGATGATATCTTATTGTATTTAGAGCTAATCAGAAATGTAGCCCCATCACGTTTCAATCTGTGGAATTCCTGGTCGAAATTAATCGGGATTTTTTGAATTTATTAATGGCGTAACTTTATTAATGGACGCTCCGAATTTTCATTAATCCTGGAAATAATGGTTAGCCACGATGGCCAATAAAATGCTAATCTCTCGAAGTCACGAAAACTCGTGTTTAACATTAATTTTATTTTTTTTCTCACTCGAAACTGGTCGATTAATTAGCCCAATGACGATTTCGATAAAAATTGCAATTGTAACGTAATTCTAATGGAGAGATCGACCAAGCCTGGTCTAAAAAAAATTCATTTAAAAACGTCACTCAAAAATCGTGAATTATTTAGAAATCTTGTAAAATCAATTTTTCGTCTTGGTATAAAATGTGTCACTCTGCGAATTAGTTAATGTGCATGTCACTATATAGCTCCGACTAATCTCGAAGATTTAGAGCGTGTCACCAATGCCCCCCCCCTCCCCCCCTCGCCCTGCAAATAGATTAAATCTTTTAGTGACGACGTATAGAGATTTAATAAATAAAATTTTTTAAATAATCACACAAAGAAAGAAAGAGCTGCTGCCTCCCACCCATGCTGAACTCAAGCTTCGATCGTGCAAAAAACGACCCTGGCAAAATTTCATTGTTCTTGCGATCCTTGCACGATGACGTTAATTCTTCTAAAATTTTGAACATCGAGAGGGTTGTCTTTTTTTTCCAATTTTGCAACCATCGTAAGGTCGATCATAGACATCCCTCGCTCTGACGATTCGTACGGGCTTACCTGATCTCAATTATACACGTATATCCAATTTTTGCAACGCGGTAAAAAAAAAAAAAAGAAAAAAAATGTATTCAAACAATTGTATAATTTGTAATCAACGTACTGCGAATGAAATACGAATCTCGAGTTTTACGTAACGATTAATATATTATTCGAGCAATGAGAATAAAAGAAAAAAAAATTGAAAAAAAAAAACGTCTTCTTCAAACAATTGTGCAACTTGAACTTAACGGGCTGTGAACGATATGCGAATTTTTCGTTTTACGTAACGATCTATCCATTTTTCGTGCCGTGATAGAAAAAATGAAAAAGCAATATTAAGCACGAACGAAAAAGTTGAAAATCGAGCCAAATTAAATTACGAAAGAAATTTGGTTTCGTAAAGATTTTTTTTTTTTTACTGTGCTCGAATCGTATTTTCCATGGAAACGTTACACGCTGCTTTAACACAGGTCCAGAGGAATACCAGCTATTTTCTACCATCGCCATCGGGGTGTACGCAATTTTCTCTCTCTCTCTCTCTCTCTCTCTCTGTCTATCTCTCTCCTCACTTCTCTCTCTCTCTCTCTGTTTATATCTGTGTCTTTCTTTGTCTGTCTCACTTTTGTTTGTCAATGTGAATAGTGTTACACCGTAAATGTGAATCTTGATTATATGTGTGTGTGTGCTGCGCGTACGATATGTATTTGTCCTTATTACTGGATGTTACTGTCTCTACTGCCTACATATACTTATATATAACTGTCTGTCCGTCTGTCTCTCATCTCTGTTCGAAGGCTGATAGTAGAACTGTACGAATATCTAGTGCGGCTGCAATCTCTATGAATTAGACCGTACTCGTTGTTAGGCAATTACGAATATACCTAATTATTGCCAGTTTACAAAAAAAAAAAAGAAAAAAGAAAAAAAAAGAAGAAAACCCCAAGAAAACGAAATAAGAAACGAGCACGTACTTTTTTTTGTCGATTTAACGAGGAGACTTATCTAGGCGCATCGAAGAATGCCAAATCCCAGGAGTTTTTTTAATTATCCACGCCTTTATCATTCTCACGTCATGCTTCTGAAACATTGAAATGTGTTCGTTGCCATTAAAAATAGTAATCATTATGAATCACGATTTTGGCGATACATCACGATCGTTTCATTATTTTCGAACGCTCTTCGTATCCCAAATCTTCCGCTTCCGGTCTGCGAACGATTCAAGCTTAAATAATAATCAAGTAATCTAAAAATCATTTAATAATGAAGTAATTGTATAATTATAATTAGCTAATAATTGAAAAAATATATTAATCAAATAAAAATAATAATTCAGAAAATCTAACAACAATAATAATATCTATAATAAATAAATAATAATTATAATTGATAATAATATAATGAAAAAATAGACGATCAGCGTATGAAATAATGACGAATAGCGACATCATCGTCATTAGATTATATACGCGACCGATATTGTCCCGTACTTTAATCGTCGATCGCGAGAAGACCGTCAGATCTCGTCGCAGACTTGTAATTCTCCATATCCGTGTTTCGTTTGATTTTTTTGCAGAACGAAGAGTAATCAGCGATGGATGAAGTTGCGAACGACTGTACAGCTGTCTTCGGCAATATCGACCGTACAGAGAAAACCACCGTTGAAGCGGGAGGATTCGTTTCTGAAAAGATTCTCGACGAGACAGATACCGGAAAGCCAGGAGACACTGGACCCCGGCGAGGGTGATCAACCAGGGGACAAAGATCCCGGGGCGCGTAGAAGACGCCCCAGGATACCGCAGAAGCCACCGAAGACCGTTATAAATCCGGACGAAAACTTTTATTACTACTGGCTCATGTTGCTCTCGTCCTGCGTCCTGTACAATCTTTGGACCCTCATAGTGCGTCAGAGCTTTCCGGAGCTTCAAGCGGTATCGCCGACGACTTGGTTCACCTGCGATTCCTTCACCGATCTCGTATTCTTCTTCGACGTTGGGGTCCAATTTCGCACGGGCTATCTGGAGCAAGGTCTCATGGTTTACAACAGCAAAAAGCTCGCCGGTCATTACTTCAAATCGAGATCTTTCATTCTCGATCTATTGGCTCTTTTGCCTCTCGACTTGCTACAATTGAATCTCGGCAGTAATCCAATGCTGAGGTTTCCACGTTTTCTCAAAGTTTATCGGCTCTACAATTATTATTACATGGTCGAGTCTCGGACCGTTTATCCGAACTTGTGGCGAGTCCTCAATCTCATACACATACTTTTGATACTGGCCCACTGGTTCGGTTGTTTCTATTATTTGCTGAGCCAAGTCGAGGGCTTTCAGGGCGACTGGGTATACCCCTATAGACCCGGTGATTACGCTACCCTCACCAGAAAATATCTAGGATCCCTCTACTGGGCTACACTCACACTCACCACCATTGGCGATTTACCGACTCCCGAGACCAACGCCGAGTGAGTTTTTAACGTTCCATTATTTTTCATTATTATTACACGTTCATTGTTATATACTTATACTTATTACGAACGAGGATTACAGATTCCTCGTTACGTATTTTTCTCGTTCACCTCTCTCTCTCTCTCTCTCCATCTTTCTTTCTCTTTTTGCACTCTTTCCTGTGTTTGTGTATTTTTGTTTTATCTCAGCAACGCATCGACGCAAATTCGTGTTTTCAATATTCTAATTGTTAAAAACTAGTTGTGAACTAGTTACAGTTGAAACGAAAAATAGTTGGTGCATATGTTAAATATACACAAAGGGAGAAAATAAATGTTTTCGTGAAACTTCGCGTTGTTTCGATCCGGCACTGTAATCATTGATCATCCATTGGGTCCATTTGGACGTTGTCGATTCAATTCAAAATCTTAGTCGATTGTTCTATCAATTATTATAGTTATCGAATTATATTGAAATGAAAACGCCACGAAAATTTGATTTGTCGTCGAAGTGTTCTGAACTCGACCTAAGAATGGATATTTTTTTTCTTTTATCGTTACGTTTGTATCGTAGATGTTAGATTGTATTGTCAAAACACGAGGAGAGCTTTCCAAAAGTGGACTCGAGAAAGCTTGGAAAGTCTGATTTGATCGTATGGGCGCGTATACGCATGGGTATTCGAACGAATAACGACACGAGAATCTTTGGGCGATTTTCGATAGAATCCATCGAAAATTGCCTTTTTCTCGAAAATGGTTTATTTTTTTTTTTTCCAAAATGTCCGCAAAGAGTGCACGAAATTTACGATGATTCAACGATAATAATTAGCCGACCCTGATATCCAACTCTCAAATTTCACGATCCCTCGTTTATCATTTGCTCACTTTTCGTACTCTTCGCTTGATTGAAAGAGCTTCCGAAAAATGAGCAATTTCTACGTTCTAGGTTGATTAATCCAAGGTTAATTAATCCGACAATCGATGCTAAAGTGAGTTTCCCGTTCCCCCTACGTCAAAACGATTCCACATCCCCTTAAGAATAATCGTGGAACTAAATCCGATCCTACCTGGAAAGTAAATACTCCTGGTAATCCATCAAGTATTTGATCTCCGTTGGCGCACGTTTGGCCGTTCTAAAACCGCCTCGATAACGTCGTCCAACGAATTCCTCGATATCGATGAACAAAGATATCACGTGATACTTTGGGCCGTACAGGGAATTCTGGGGGAATCTAGGTCGCGATAGGAAACAAGCACGAGCTTTCCTAAAAATAAGTCAGTAAAATTAGAGCTTGAACCAACGGATGATACATTTCTGAATAACCCGATTTATCGCTACGTCGAAACCATCCGTCCTCCGGTAAGACAGCAATTCCAACGTATTTTTTTTTTTTTTTTTTTTTTTTTTTTCGGAATACAAAACGAACATGCAAGCTCGAATCCGCTCGTGAAAATTCTCAAGGTCATTCCACGAGAAACGAAATAGAAAGAGGTAAACGAAAAGAACTGCACCGTTCGAACGACACTTCCGGAAAGCCCTTTATCCGTAGGACACTCCGATGGGTTCGTACGCGTGTGCGACGGCGAGATAAGCGACCTTGGATCAAGGTGTGCTATATAGGTTGCTATATACGCCTGTAAACACGTCCGTACGAGTGTACCTCGTACGGTACGTCAACGAAGGTTAACTTAACTATGTTCTTGAGTTATACGAACTTAAAGATTTATCGTTTAAAATATGTACGAAACTTCATGACAATCGTACTCCACCGTGGATTAAATATGAAAAAGTTTGACCGTCTAGAAATCGTGATAATTGTTGTAAAAAAAAAAATCGTCTTTTTTTTTCATAATTTCCAATAAGACCTGGTGTTAAAGTTGCGATTTTTACCACTCATTATCTCGATTACCAAACGCTGAAAAATTTTCACATTTTTTTTATACACTGCAATACGAGGCTCAAGAAAATTCGTACATAATTTTTCAAACAATCTTTGAAAAATTGTATCCGATGATTTTGCCATTAATCTTTTATATACCGTTGTGATTATGACGCAAGAACATCCTTAAGCGGATACTTGAGCACCTCGAGTCCCCGTTTGGAATATTATTGGTTAGATTCGCTTAGGAATTAGACTCGTGAGCGGAGTGTTGTTATTGTGTTGGCAGAGTCATAGCGAGCGGCAAACCACGGAGCCTCGCTCGTCGCGGCCGACTGTCCCGGCTTCTGCAGTTCAATCATAACGGAGGGTATCAGTATCGTTCCCAAAAAAAAAAAAAAAAAAAAAAAAAAAAAAAAAAAAAAAAAAAAAAAAAAAAAAA
>JAPYZI010001099.1:0-46049 GCA_030523105.1 Ophioninae sp. A BG-2022a | reverse complement strand
AAAAAAAAAAAAAAACAAAAGTAATCGATATCATCATTATAACGCAAGTTTCATGATATAAATATACATTCGATCGGTTGGATAAAGTCCGCTTGGCAACGTAACCCGAATACGGTAACTCAACAGTTAATGTATTGAATTTCGCGGCATAGTAAAATAATACAGGCGCGGAAATATTCGGTTAACGATTGGGTGAAATTGGGTGGCCGGAGTGGAGGGGGGGGGGGGGGCTCCGCCAGATGCCACAACAATAATAACTGTATTAATATTAATCCGAGATACAGGCTCGTAGAGGGAGGAGGATGGATCGTCGGTTTCGATGATAGAAATTGTCCGGATATACGATCGGCAGCACAGACACTTTCAGCAACGTTGGCCCACGTGGGAAATGGTAATTCACGTATAATGAAGCCTTCTATCGATTTACGTACCTTCGACTGAAATTTCACGACAAATCCTGCTTGTAGTCCGTATGGGCTATGCGAGTTCATCTTTCGCCCTCTCGTCCTTTCGAACTCAACCATCAAACCCGATGATTAATCATTTAATTATATATAATGGTACTTCGATGGAAAAGGCTTTCAGGAGAAATTATGCTCCCTTCGGAAAACCGATGGTTTCGTTAATGTTCTCGTTAAATCATAAACTCACTAATTGCTTCGATTGCTTCGAAACGCAGTCGATTAATTTACTAATTAATAGCTAATAGAAATGATTTATTCATTGACTTCCAAGAAAATGAGGTCGACGTTTTGTTTATAAATATTTGACAAGAATGATATCGATTTTAATTTGTAATTCAATTTTCTTTCGATTTATCTTCGTCAATGATATGTTTGTGAGATAAAATTAAAATTAATTGATCCAATTAATTAAAAGTAGAAACAAGTGTATTCATGAAAATAGTACATTTATTTATATTATTAAAAGTAACATTATTGATACATATTGGTCAACAGCGCATTGAAATTTGCTGTTTTATAAGGCACAGATATAATGGTCATTATTTTAATTAATTAAAAAAAGATAAAGCAAACAAATTGTCGTCACTGATTTTTTAAGATAGACTGTGAGAACCTCCGTACATAATTATATATATATTATTCAAGATTTCTCGAATATAGTTATGTAACCTAATATTATCATCAGAAAATACTGATTATTAATGAAATATTTGAAATAAAAGTTACTTCATTCCGAGAAATCGAAAAGAGAGCGAATTCAATTTGGGTTTCTGCGCAACGAATAAGGTTGTATGAAGGTCAGCATCAAAATGTTTATTCACAAGCTTTATTTGTATACCCCCTCCTTTCGATGACCGAGGAACTCGTCAAGGACATACCGTTTCGAAGGACGGACACAAATTCCCACCGATACCTCTTCGATCCATATTCGAAGCTGGAATTCGAATATCTTCCAGATCGCGGGTTTGAGGGATCGGCGGGTCTCGCGGAGGGCCGCGCGGTGTGTATGCCGGCTCTCTCGGAAATGTGCAGAATCGCACACGCGGTGTACGCTCTACGTGCGTGTCGTCGAACCACGCCCGTCTCGCTGATATTTCCGGAACGTGCGGACTTCGCGAGTCTCGCGAGGTATCCGCGTATACAGGGTGTCCCTTTGCAAACGGGATGACAAAAGTGCTCGATCTTCGGTAACTTTGAAGCGCGATAGTTCCGTCAATTTTTCAGCTTGAGACGCTCTCTTTGGGTCATTGGATTCGTCCATTAGTGGACCACGATTGTGCATAAAAAAATGGCGGCTCGCCTGTCGAACAATGGGGTTGACCCTCGTTTGACCTTGACACTCAAAATACTACGGAAATCCCCGACGGCCAAAATACTTGGCGCGTTCCAAGTCCACGAAACTTCGAGGGGAACTTCCGCTCGAATTTGTGCACGTTGCAAACGTGACGACGAAATTTCTCGGGACCCGGTAACTTTGGAGCGCTATAGCTCCAAAAGTTTTCCAACTATAGCCGTGATCTTTCATTCCTTGGATTCATTAATTCCCGGACCACAATTGAGTATCAAAAAATAACGACTCACTCACCGAGAAACAGCGTTGACCTTCGTTTGACCTTGACACCCGGTATACTCCTGAAATCTCCGATGTTCTCCCAAATACGTAGCGAGCCCTAACACAACGACTATTCGGGGAGACTTCCGGTCGAAATTATGCACGTTAGACCCTCCTGACTCCAAGCAAGGAGCAGAATGAGGACGACCGGGGCGGGGAGGCGCAGAGAATGTTTACGTGTGCGTAAAAACACATTCAGCTATGGGACTTGGGCACTTAGTTCCACAACGATGCGTCCTTAAACGTTAACCGGATCGGACAATGTCCTTTCACTCGGAACTATGCACCCTCCCTGAAGCGCCCTGTGGTCTGCGTGCCTCTCGCTCCTCGAACGGAACGACCGCTGTGCAAAACTCACGCGAACCGCAAAATTTCCTAGATCATGCAATGACGATGTTTCGTCGTAACTCGTGCTCAATGCAATTTACATCCGGGACAGCGATCTGCTTGGGTACCAATGAGTCGCCAGCGGTACCACCCCAATAGACGCTCGAAACAATGCCGAACTTTTGGAATTTTTATTTCGGTACTATTCGTCCGATTTAATTCGAGTTTTTCTTAATTGAAACTTTGTATATCAAGGTACATTGAGCATACTTTTGATAAGTGCATGATGACTCGGAGCTCAGTTATCGCGGGCCGACGAAAAAAGTGTTCCACTGCACGTTCCACAGGATCTGATAATGGCAAGCAGGCAATTCATAGGAAAGAAAAATTTCGAAAGATTCTCTAAATGTTACGTATAAAGCCTCGAGCGTGGAAGTAATTCTTTTTCCTTTTCCACAGTATCTAGACCGATTGAAATTAACATTCATTTGTTAACCCAAACAGCACGAAAATGATGTCTAATTTACTCTTCCGGCGCGTACGAGCGAGTCCATAATTTCGTTTAATCGATTACCGATGCTATCAAAATTCAAGAACTCGATGGAGTCTCGTGAAGCTCGTTAGGGAAAATGCGATTGTGTTGATGATTGACGCTCGTTGTCTACTTTCCTGCCACAAGTGACTATCAATCAAGAAAACGTGCCCGATGTGTACACGGGCACGGAAGTACGCCCACACACCGCGAGAGGGCGGATAGAGACCAGAGACAATCTTCCAAGGCGCCTGAATTTAATTACGCATTTACGAGGCTTTAAATTTTCATCATCGTGTCGCGCAGGGCCACCACCGGATGATATAACGTAGACTCGTTGGCAAGGGCGCCACAGACGGAGATATGAGATTAATAAATTCGTAACGGCAGGCGTGTGCCTTCATACATGTACGCTGGGAAGTTGGATGTTACCCTCGTACTCCAGACCTCGGAAACTTCACTTACGATCCCGGTGTGCGCCCTTCGTCCTAACTGGATCATCCAATCTTCGTTTGCCCTAAACGAACCTCAACCCTTCCCATAAATTTTGTTACCCCGTCAAATTGAACTTTCCATGCTTTTCTCTTGCGATGAAACCGATTATATTCATGGAATTTATTTCAGGACATATTTTTCGATTACGAGAGTTGACGATTTTTCGTCCTGGTTTGGGTTTGGCCACCACGATTTTCCAAGCTTCTTTGAGTTTGTTTGAGTCTGAATGGACGATTTTTTAGGTTAGTTTTGAATCGGAGGAAATCATTTTTTCTGCATGTTTGGGTTTCAATGAACGATTTTTCAAGCTGCTTATTAAGAGGCCTCCAATGACAGCGTTGATCGCATCTTTGGAATGCAAAGATTTTTTTCATTCTTCATTCGCCACGCCAATTCAATTATGGGTCTTTATCCGTACCAAAAACTGAACTGAATATTATGAAATTCCAAAATAAATGGATTAGCACCGTTCATTATTGTTTTTTTCTCTGTTTCTTTGTAATTGTTCTATTTTCTACTTTGCTCCATCTCTTAACCCTGATGGACTTGAAGTTCGCATCGTTGTAATCCAATGAAATTCTTTTTTTTTGTCATTTTTGTATTCCCTTAGTTTTATTATTCTGCGAAGTCTTTTTTTCAGATATAAATGATAAATTATCACAATAAAGATTCGAATAATTATTAAGGTATCTTGCTTACGGTATCGGTAAAAAAAAAATATGTTACTGAAGTTCGAAACGTTACGACGCGACGAAAATTATTATTTTTAAATTGCTCTATTTTTTCCCCACTGAAATCGTGAGTAAAATACCTCAATAATTATACAAATCTTTATTGTGATAATCTAGGATTCAAATGTGAAAAAAAAACCAAATATTTCGCTAAATAAAAGGTCTAAGGAAATAAAAAAATGAGAACAAAAATTGAATTGCGTCGCAACGATGTGAACTTCAATCTCACTCACCCTGTCCATTCTTTGTACACCCGTGTACGAGTTCCGTGTTTTTTTTTTTTTTTTTTCATTGATGAATTTAAGACCGTACGCGCTGACCGGATGTGCTCCGTGTTTGACGGGATTTACGCCCCGAGTATCCGGAATAGTGACATTCCCGTGCTCGCTGTTTCGCGAATATCGCATTAGCTCGGAAGAACGCTCCTGCAGAAGGAGCAATGCTTCGTAGGGTGCGATATGAAGGGCCAGGGGTGATGAGAGTGGTGAATTTCCATGCATTCGATAACATTATTCCTGGTAGACGTATCCACCAAACTCAGTGAAATCCCTGAATTGTCTCGCAGCTAGGCAGCTAGCGTATGTGAGATCGCTTGGGTTTGTTTCGGTTGACGTATACGTTCAGCTTATGTATATCGAATACTGGAGTGCTCCGCCCCTCGAGGATGCAATCAGAATCGACTTATCGGGATTGCGACCTACCCGATGCCCTTTCACCGGATTACCAAATCGAGTCGCGGATTCAGTGGGTTAGGCTATACTGATTATACCAAATTTAGAGTTATTTCGAAAAATGGTTTTTTTCGGAAATTAATAAGATTCAAAAATTATTTGGACATTTATATGAATGTGTATTAACAAAGTGTGAATGATATTTCTTGAAGGGAGTTTGTTCGGATCGTTTGGGCTTTGTTTTGGTTATTTAGGTTTGCTTCGGTTGTTATAGAATGTTTGGGGTCGTTTCGATATGTTTGGGTTTGCTTGGATTGGTTAGGTTTGTTGATGTCTTTTTAGCTTTGGCTGGGTTCGTTTGGATTTGTTTGAGTTTCATTGGATTGTTTTGGTTTGTTGATGTCTTTTTAGCTTTGGCTGGGTTCGTTTGGATTTGTTTGAGTTTCATTGGATTGTTTAGGTTTGCTTGGATTGTTTAGGTTTGCTTGGATTGTTTAGGTTTGTTGATGTATGTTTAGCTTTGGCTGGGTTCGTTTGGATTTGTTTGTATTCGTTTGGATTGGCTTCGGTTTCATTGGATTCTCTAGATTTATTTACGTATGTTTGGGTTTGTTTAGGTTCGTTTCGATTTATTTGAAGTCGTTTGAGTTTGTTTCGGTCTGTTTGGGTTTACTTGGATTGTTTAGATTTGTTAACTTATGTTTGGATTTGTTCGAGTTCGTTTGGGTTTGTTTGAGTCCTTTCAGGTTTGTTTGGGTCTGTTTAAGCTCGCGATACATCATGAATTCCGCTTGTCTTTCTTGATCTACCACCGCTCTTCCTCTCTTTATCTCTTTCCCCACTATAGATCCTTGCCTCGTGGCTACTACGAGACAATTGATTCAGCTCTCGTATTTTCGATACTCCCGACCGAATTTACCCAACTCTCGAGGTTGGTAACAATCGAGCCCGTAATCTCGATTCGCTTGCTCAACACTTTAGCCAGAACGGGGCGTTTTGATAGCGGTACAAGTGATTTTTAGCGAATTTGGATGTATTAGGCTAGAACGGAGAAAAGAATCGAGATATCGCCTCTTTGAACGATATCAGCGTGTACGAATGATCATCTTCATTCGTTTGATTTATTTTCATATTTCTTGAGAGGATTGAGCGAAAAACACGGGAATACTTATTAGAATTATCATTTAGCGAACTACAAGCTGAATCATGAGGAAATATCTGGTAGTGTTTTTAATAATCAAAATTAAGGGAATGACGAAAACGTTCCTAGCCTTATCGAAATTTTGAAATCCAATTTCGCCCATACTGTTCAACCACTTGGAATGAAATTTATTGTGTGTATGTAGGATACTTGCTCCAAGAGGTACATGCTCGGCATTCACCAAAATTTTGAATCAAATTGTACAGATTGTAGTTACCATGGGAGAAATTGCGAGCTACGATCCATCGTATTGCACTTTCACAAATAACCCGAGCAAAAACCTCTGAAGCAGTGAAAAGTACACATTTCAAGCTTTGTTTCATCTGTTTGATAAAGAAATGGCGGAGAAATTGGTTTTCGAAATGTTTGCCTACTTAAGTTAGCCAAAAACCTACTTAAGGTTTTTTGGCAGATATTGCTATCTGCCTTCTATCGACTACAAATTTGTTTGGGCTTGCCACTGCGCGGTGATTGCTATGTCAATTGCGGCCATTCAAAGTTAGACACTCGACGATAAAAGCTCAATTCGTTTGACTTTGTAATTTTGGATATTTAAAACGTGGGCTTTATTAGGCACTGGGCCTTAAATGGGTCAGGCACCTATTTTACGTTCGTAAATTTAACAAACGTTATTTCGGATCGTGGATCTTGATCCCGTCATCCCGGATGAACAAGCACCCTCGTCCATGCCGATAAACGTAACAATTCGTAATCGTTTGGGATTTGTTCGTTCTGATTTTGCAGGCAAACGGCGACGATGACTGGGAATACGAGGAGATCGTTCTCGAGAGAGGTAGCGCCGGGCTTGGCTTCAGTATCGCCGGTGGCACCGACAATCCGCACTTCGGGAACGACACAGCGATCTACATCACGAAACTCATACCCGGTGGTGCGGCATCAGCGGACGGTCGTTTGCGGGTCAACGACACGATACTTCAGGTCAACGACGTGACAGTCGTCGATGTCCCGCACGCGAGTGCCGTCGATGCCCTCAAGAGAGCCGGAAACACCGTCAAACTCGTACGTTATCCACCAATCGTTCAGATTATCGTTTAACTTTCGTTGCGATGCGTAACGTCGAAACGAAATCACCAACTCGACCAAACCAGAATTGTTAGAATCAGCCGAATTGTCAGTATTGCCAGCATTATCAAAGTTATCGATATTAACAAAATTATCAGCACTATCAAAACTGCCAGTATTATTAGAATTATCAGCATTATCAGAACTGTCAACAGCATTACTGGAATTATCGGATGACCCAAAATAATCAGGATTAGCAAAATGATTTGTAATTATCAGAATTTAAATTCCCTGAATTATTAAGTTACCCAGAATCGTCGTTATTATCGTAATTCCCAGCGTTATCATAATTATCAGAATCATTAGAATGATAAGAATTTTCAGATTAACAAACATGATCAGAATTCCCAAAATAACCAATATTCCGTAAATTAATTAAATACCCGGAATATCAGAATTATGAGATTTCCTGAATAATTTCGTCTTTTCTCTGTTTTGCATACGCTGTCAACAAAAAGACTGGTTCCTTAACTGCAACGAGAAGTTGATCCTCGAATCAGGATGATACTTTCACTACAAACAAAAATAAAATAAAAGTCAAAGCGATCGAAAACGAAGGCATCGACCAATGAATTCCTATTTTCGATTAACCCAATACGAACGATTCGTCCTATACATCATATTTTCACTGAAAACGCATAAACTTTTCGAGACCCTCCAAAAAGACGACATTCATTGTACACCATCGACACTTGCACTCCTGTTCTCACAGATCGACCGCGACGTCTAATTCTTTGCTTTCGTCGTGCACGGCATACTTCACCCCCCACCCCCGTACGCGGAAATCGAGAAAACTGACGTTTCTTTTCGAGCCTTGTCTCCTCTCGTGACACGTTCGATCCTCAATTATCGTCGCTGCTGCTATTTTTTTCACATTCGTATATATATATATGTATGAAATAATATATATACAGGGTGTCCCAGGACGGATCGTCTTTGTGAAATGGGGGATTGAGGTAGGAATCCCAAACTTCGGCGGTTGAGGTAAAATTAAATTTTAATGTTCCAAAACTACAAGTTTCTTAAAGCTCATGCCAGCGAAAGCTTCCACAGTGGACTGTACACGACTTTATCATTTACGGTCATGAAAAATTCGAAATATTAAAATAAAAATTCAAAATGCTCAAAATTTCGAATTTTAATATTCCAAATTTCGAATTTTCATTTTAATATTTCGAATTCTTAATTACTGTAAATGATAAAGTCACGTACAGTCCAATGTGTAAGCTTACGCTGCCATGAGCTTTACGAAACTTGTAGTTTTGGAACATTAAATTTTGGAATTTCGAGCAATTTGGACAATCGAAGTTCGGGATTCCTACCCCACCCGAATAATTCAAGGGCTCATCTGGAAACCATACATGCTTATATCAATCGACTCGGAATTTCATACCCAAACTTCCATTTCAGGGATGAAATTTCGTCGTGGAACACCCTGTATAAACATATACTCAGAGATACATATCGAAGCCACTATCTCGGAAATTTTCTAAAGGAGCGTCCATCCAATTCTTTCCATTTTCTTCGCTATTCTGTATTCTTCGAATGTCCCTTGGCCAGTCGAGTAACGGGGAACGACGAGAACGATGGCGAGGCAAGGGGGAGACGTTAACCGATATTATATCCAATATCGATGCGCGCGCCCCCGTATCGAACAATGCATCTTCACCTGAAAGAAGTTTCACGATTTCTCTTCCATTTCGTTTCTGCTATTTTCGTTTTTTTTTTTTAATTTCTTTTTTTTTCTATTGAATTTCCGAAGTATTCACCGTACGCGATACGATTTGCGGGAGCTTTCGATTTATACATAAAGTTCGATTGGTAATTTCGAAAGAAACGGTCGAGAAGTTCCAATGTATGGAGCGCGAATCCGCGGGCTCTGGAGAGAGAATGAGAGGGACGGAGGAGGAGGGAAATCGCGATGAAAATCGATGTTGCGAGATAGAGAGACAATTTTCTTGGTTCTGGGCAACAAATAGTTCTTTATGTATAATTCTCCCCCCCCCCCCGCTTTCTCTCTTTCTCTCGTTCTCTCGTTTTATCACAACCTTTCGCTCCGCGTCTCTTTCGTTTTATCGACTTTCATTCCTCTCTCTATCTTTCTCTTTCTCTATCTCCCTTGCCATAACTCGGTCTAATAGCGAACGCAATTCGGAGATAATGGAATATTCCAGATAGACTATAACCGATGCCCAATTACGTGGATAAAAAATGTACGACCGAAGCTTCAGGAAAATTGAACGAGTTCTCATCGACCACGAGAAAATCGAAAAGGCGAATTTGGAACTCCGTGATTTTCTTCCCCGCGAGAATCCTTAGATATTTCTACAAACTTGTCGAGTAGTCTTTCAATAGCAAAAACGTAATCTAGTTCGCCTACGAATGTCTCGATAAACCCAAACAACGCCAAATAAAACCTAAACCGAAATAACCCCCAACGAAATATTCGTCCGTTTATCAATTATCCGAAAACTTGATATCGACGGTTAAAATGATAAGCCAAATTAACGATCTTATCGAAAGTGACGAAATTCGTAATTGAATTTGATTTTTGATTTTTTTCAGTACGTACGAAGACGACGTCACACGCAATTGATCGAGATCGAGCTGATAAAGGGCAACAAGGGACTGGGTTTCAGTATCGCGGGTGGAATCGGTAATCAGCACATACCCGGTGACAATGGTATATACGTCACCAAGATTATGGACGGTGGGGCAGCTCAGGTCGACGGTCGTCTTGTCGTCGGTGACAAATTGGTGGCCGTGAGAAACGCTCTGGTAAGATCAAACACACCCGCGTCCTCGACTCAATACCCTCCGTCGATCATTCCAAACGATCTGCGTTTGCAAATGTTTACAAGCATTTGTATATGTATGCCAGTGCAGTCTGTGAACCGTTCCAATTCAACGATAATTCTCCCTTTCTCACTTTTCCCTACCGAATTTTCTTTCGCACATTCAGATTTCGGAGCTTCCCAATTTGCAACTGTTATAAACGAGATATTCATATTTTCGCGACTGGGATCGAAAATGATTATAAGGGTTTATATATATATATATGAAAATAATTAAGCTATTCAAAATTGTATTCTTGAAAAGTTGAGTAAATAATATTTCGTTTTTAGTTTTTGCAGCATTGTTGAAAGACATTTTTTTTAATATATTCTTGTGTCATCTTTGATTTTGTTTTTTTTAGAAAACGATAGAGAAATAAACGAAAAAGGGGAGAGAGATGATGAACAGATTTAAAAGTACACAAAAAGAGATTGGGCCCTTACAAAGTAATCATAATTTTTATTTTTTATGATTGATGCATATAAGTTCATAAAAAAAGTAATTATTGTAATTTTGTATAGCCGAAATATCTAGTGGTATGTATACATATATACATATTTCATTAAATATAAAAATTATCCACATCTTTGGAACACTTTATTTAAAAAAAAACATTCTTATTTATTATTATGTATCTTTTGAAAAATCGGTTCTTATATTTATTTTTACAACAATATGATATGAATGTAGATTTAAAAAAGTGGATTGCATTTTTAAATAGAGTGACTCAAAAAGTGGCTTCGAAAAAATCTTGATACGCCACATCGATATCCATCCAAATCACAAGAGCAAATGAAGGAAAAATTGATCCTCCGTTAATCAATCAATCGAATCAAAATGAATTTCGTTAATAAATCAATCAATTTTAATAACTGACTACATATATTTTCCTAAAAACAATAAAAAATTCAACAAATAATGAAATCATAAATTTAAATCAAATAAGGAAAAATAACGATTTCTTTCGTAGCATTACAATGCTACGAAGCGTGAAAATAAATCTTCAAGATTTCTTTTGAAAGTTATCAACCAGTCCTCGCGAAAGATTTACTTTTTCGTATTATTTTTCTCGTTACTTGAGTTCTTTATAAATACGTCCGTATATCTACCGTGATAATACTCGTCATGGTCGTTACATCGATAATACGAGACTCCTCGACTTGTCGACGAGAGTTAAAAAAAAATCAATTTTTACCCAGCTCGTTCGATCTCCGACATAACCAGCAGGCGAGAGAATTCTCGTTTTCAGCTTACCCTTCCCACGATTCGCATTACCTGGCGAAGAAAGTGAATCTTTTTTTTATTCTTCCCGTTACTCTCGTATAAAATAAGAAGAAAAAAAACAACCAAGAATGGTAAAGCGATCAAACTCGCGTTTCGATATTACTGGGCGAAATAATTCGACCGGGTGTGTAATGGAATTCAATTTTTTTTAAATCTCATTGAGAATGTTTTTTTTCCATTTTTTCCCCATTCCACGTCCGTCCGAAGAGCCAAAGAAAATAGAGAAAAAAAAAAAGTTAAAACGTCCCTCGTTGGCGGTACGGATTGTGACACTTTATTTCGCGTCCCATCCCAGCCTTCTTTTTGTTAGCATCGTTTTTCCTTTTCGAACGTGCGAAAGCTTTTCGATCTCGAGAAATACACGGAAATCGGCATCATTTGTCACGCGTCGTTTCTTTCTTTCTTTGTTTTTTCTTTTACTTTCTTTCCTTTTCTTTCATCCTCACGAGGCCACGATATCCCGTGACAGATGCGAAAGAAGTAGAGATGGGAAAAGAGGGTTGACCGCCCGGGTGACCAACGACGACGAATGGTCAAACGTGGATTAGGGAAGTACATTGGACGGATCGGGACTGACCGGAGATTAAATCTGTTTTCGAGATGACATTGACGACTATTCTTTTTCATCTCTCCCATGAACGATAATTATATTATATTGTCTTATTTTGTGACAGTAATAATAATAATAATAATAATAATAATGATATACCACATAACAATAAATATTCATAAACGTTGTTATTATTATTATTATTATTATTGTCTGATCTATGTTAAACAATAAACAATACCACGAACTAATCAACAATAACAATAGTAAAACATAATAAATAACATAATAAACAAATAAACAAAAAGGGCATAACCTAAAAATTCACTGGCTATAAATAAATCCATAAATAAATTATGAACGACCAGCCGAACCTGATAACTTGTATTTTTGGAGGCATTGGTTTTTTTTTTAACCAACGGATCGAATCTCCCATCTATCCTCTCTCCCTATTTCGCACGTTTCCGAAAGATAGAAGAGAACGCGAGATCACGAAATACCCGAGGATAGGAAAGCTCCGAAAAAAAAATCTGTCGGTAAGCCCGCGGGATCTGGTGAAAATGGTCACGTCGACCATTCGCCCCAACGATCACGGGGCGCAACGTTGATGGCCAGTCTCGGACGGAATCGTTGCGCGAAGAGCAGTAGAAAGCACCAAACCTCCCACGGATCAAACTGACCTCTTGGGCCGGATCTTCCTCCCATTCCTTATCCTAATCTCACCATTTCTCTTTTCTCTACGTCCGCGCCCTCTTTTAACCGTTCACCTCCTTTTTCTTTATTATTTTTTAACATCAGCTTCATAGCAATGATAATAATAAGTATCATGAAATTATTGACGATGCAAAATTAATAATAATGAAAATTAACGTAATAATAGAAAATAAATAAATAAATAAATAAATAAATATACATATACACTCATTTTCTATTATTATTAATATCTTTTTTATATATGATTTCAGTGTATTCAAAATCTAAAAAATAACAACAATTGAAAATTAATATATACATATATACACTTCAATTTTCTATTATCGATTTAATCTGATTTATCTTCAATTGAATTCAATTATCTTTCATATTACTTGAATCTTTCATATATTTTTTAAGTTTTATACTTTCACTGTTACAACAAAATATATATTTGTAATGGATCAATATGAAAATTCACGTCAAGTTATAAATAACATAATTATAAGAAATTACTGATGTAAACAAAAAAATAAGTACAAATAATGATTTTATTCATAATCCAACGTTCTTATTAAACATCCAGCTATCGTTTATGCAAGTTTACGTATACTTCCGATTGTGATTTATTTTTATTATTATTTTTTTGTTTTTTTTTTTGTTTTCTTGTCGTCTTCTCACCGGGCCTTTCTCTGTGTCGCCTGGAACAGGGTGATAAAAACTTGGAGAACGTGACACACGAGGAGGCAGTGGCTACGCTCAAGGCAACCCAGGATCGCGTAGTGCTGTTGGTAGCCAAACCGGAAGGGACGTTGCCACCTCCGCCACCAGCCTCCGACCACTCGGTCTCGCCTCAACCACGTAAGAAATCTTAACGAACAGTTGAACGAACCCGAGCGTCTAGCTATTCCTCGAATCTCCCTTTTCCTTCCAATCCCTTTGTAAGGCGAACAAAGCTCGGGCCCCCTTTTTTTATTTTTTTTTTTTTTTTTTTTTACGTTGGTTACGATTTTCGCATCGGAAATCCGAACGAAGAATTTCCGCCCGAGTCCACGTGTTCCGATGCGAAAAGGGCGCTTCCCTTTGCGCCCTTCAGCCCTTCGCTGAGAACGAACGGAAAGGAAGGAAGCAAGAACGAAGGTCGAAGGGTCGACGAGGATGAAAAACGAAGAAAAGTGGCGAATCGTTGCGCCCTTTCGCTCTTTCGTCCTTCATCCCTCACTCGCTCGACTTTTCTCTTTCGTTGGCCCTTCGGGAAAAGGGCTTACCTAGAAGTTGAGACGCGATACGATCGAAGCGCCCTGGAAACTAACAAATTATTATACGGAAAATTGAAAATCAACCGGGCGACCATAAATTATCGAAGAGGAGGATACCCGACACTCCCCGGGCGTTTCGTACGTACGCGTCTCTCGGCAACGAAATCGTGTTTGCTCGCGATAATGGAGAAAATCGAGGCGAAATAATGAAAAAGAAAAGATCCGCGGGAAACGTAAAACGTCGTTCGCCGTCGACGTGAAAAAGCTTTTGGAAAAAACGTGAACATATATTTTTTTTTTTTCGTTTTCAAGAAAAATATGTGCACGATGAGGTTAGAATTTTGCAAACTTTAATTTCTTCTTCGAATTGAATATTATTTATTCTGTGAATTATGTTTATATATTTAATGAATCATAATTAGGTAATTAATAATTTATTTCATTATATTCATTTGTTCAAAAAATTATGTTGAATCGAAATTATTCCATGATTTATCTATTCATTTATTTAATTATTTAATCGAATAATTACTTATTTTATTGATTAATTGGCTGATCAATTCATTACTTAATTATTTAATTAATTTATTATTCATTTTAATTGAAATTGTTTATTTACAGTACAAATGCAATATTCTAATTTATATAAAAATATTTATTCCTTTTGTTCATAGGATATTTCTGAAAATATTCGGTAACAATACTGAAATGAAAAATAAAAATCCGTTAACGCGGATTCCGTTTAATTTATGATCGCCCCTAGGACATAATCTTCAACGGCGCACGAAGCGTAAACAAAATACTCATATATTTTTCTTGTTTCTTTTCTGTTTCTCCGGGTATAACAGGCAAACAAAATGGTTCGGTTTCAGCGCTGGAGAACAGCACTCTCACGTATTCCCAAGAATCGCGACACGCGTCTTCTTTAGCCCTTCACGGGGCGACAACGCCGCGAGCCGTATCTCAAGAGGACGTCTCAAGGTACGTTCACCGACCAACGTCGCCTCCTTTCTTCGCTCTTATATCTTGTTCCCCTTAAAAGACGAAGTTATTGAGCGTCGCCTCGTTAAAAATACCATTACCCCGTACTTTCAAAGAAACATTTACTTCCGTCCGATCGTTTAGGTGATCGAAGGGTTGAAGGTCAAATCGTACAAAATTTATCTTTATGCTAGACTGCAGGCTGGAGAATTTATAAAACCATTATTCGTCCCTAATTAATAAAATTCAATTCCTTCCTCATTTATTATTATTATTACTTATAATTGGTTTAAACTTTCGATAGATTAATAAAATCCTTAAATCAATGGTTTAAATTGGTTAATCGATTGATTACCAATAGTCATTATCCCTCGATCGGTTAATTACTGAAAAATCAATATTTCCTTTATTAATTTATTTAGGCAAGCTCAATAAATTCAGGAAAAATTAATAATTGATCCACCAGTCAATTATTTCATTCATAAAGCAGTAATAGGTACATCCAAGAATAATTAATCACTCCTGAATCGGAATGAATCAACCAATTAATTAAATAATTAATTAATTCAGGAAGCCCTAATTAACTCAGAAAAAAAATCATTCTAACCGATACATTCATGCCGATAAACGTCATTCAAGTAATTTACGAATCATCGCAATTTGCCTAAAAAAAAAAGTGAGACCGAGACCCCTCGGATAATTCGAAATAGAAGAGATTCGACGTTACTAGGCACGTCGAATCCTCAGGATTCGGGCCCTCCCCTTCGTTACCCATCAATATACACGTCCGCACGGAAATTCCGCATTTCCCCCTCCTCCCCCCTTCCCGCTCTTTACCACCGCTCTCCCTCCCAGTTTTCCTCCGCCCCTCCCCTCCCTTCCCCTCATCTCGCTAAACGGATCGCAGAGAATTAGTCTTCGGTTAAATTCGATCGAGCAGCTGAACGATCCGGTGCATCCCACAGTCGAGACCACAAAATTGCTACCGGAACAGGGAAGCGCCGTTCCTCCTCCATCTCTGTCCCTTGATCGCTTCGAGAGAGCGCTGCCCGAATCGCTTATATACCGTACGGTGACTGGTTAATTATACAGTGACGCGACCAGGGACAAGAGCTCCTCTGGATACGTTTTCGCGTGCTTGGAGAGAGATAGCGATGCTGATGGCGGCGGGTGGAAGGGGGGCAGGGCTGGACACGACTTACGAGCGGCTACATCGAGAGGGATTCCTGCGAATCCCTCAATGGCCCGTCCACATATTGTCCACGTTGATCTGTGGCGCGGGGGCGAACTCAAAAGGGGTCGAGGCGACGGAGGGTGACGGGAAAGCTGGCAGGATAGGGGGGAGGGGGGGGGTTGCACCACGAGCGATCTAATTGTCGATGGATCAAGGACCTGTCCGGTGCTACCGTATCAAACACTCCGTACCACGCTACCGTGTATCCGGAATGTCACCTGTCAGGAGGAACAACGAGCCTTGCGAAAAGGCTAACCGAAGAAAAATTTTGCCAATCGACGGTCGGAGGCGTTACGATGTCGAAAACGGAAGGATTTAACGAACGAGCGAAATGTGATTTTACCTCGAATTATACGACTCGTCCAGTTTTAGAAAGAAAATAAACAAACAAATGTTTCGATAATAGCCGAACTGAAACGGACTAATCGAAAGTTATAGCAAAAATAGTCGAATTTGTGGTTTTTCTTTTTTATAATACGTGTTCATAATATCGGGGGTTGGGACTTCCGGTTATCGATGGAAATAGGAACGTATTTTACGAAACATTGATTTCGTGAATGAATTTAACGCCCACATTTATTTCTTACCTCTTAGGGGGAAGAAAATATGAGAGACGTCCGCGTAATACCCCTTAACGTTGAATAAGAAAAAAAGGAGGGGGATGGGGGAGGGGATTCGTACTCGAACGCGAAGCCACACGCGCGCACTAACCAAGTAAATTACGACGACGGGATAATGGCCGCCACGAGCTAATTTACGAAAGAAGGGAAAGGAGAAAGGAGAGAAAAAAATTTAAGTGACGTCTACGTCTCTTTTCTTTCGTTCTTTTTTTTTTCTGTTTCTCCGACACGTTCGCTATGATGAGTGTACCGCAATAATTCTTGTCGAGCGTTGGAACGACGCGGTATTCTCGTTACTCCCCTTAAGAATCTCCCGATACGAAGGAACGTGAAACCAAGGTGGTTCCTGTAGAACCACCGTCTTCGTCTCGGGCCAATGCGCCACGGAATTTTCCTCCAAATATTCTTAAAAGAGCGAAGCGACACGGTCTGCACGATCTGTCGGGAGGGAGGGATGGGGGGGGGGACGACGAAGCGAATCGCAGTTCTCGTGCTCGCCGAAAACTTTTACTACTGTCCCACAGGCTGATTCACAACTAGTATGAAAAAAGATATCTCAATCTCGCATCATTTGAACTCATAGAATGTTTCTTTCCTTTTTTCAACTCCATTATTATCGAAATTATTTTTCGTGAGTTGAAATTTTGTCCATGAAACTTCAAAAAAATTATCGAACGCGCTACGAACATTTTAGACAACGTATGAAAAATTTATTTACGAAAAATGGAATGGTGAGATATATAAATAAAATTCATAAACATGCTACAACGACAAAAATACATTTTTTCATTAGAAAAATCATAACTCTACGAGTTTTCAATACTTTGTTTAACAATTCGAATCTGATAGTTCTTGGATACATAACTTTTGGAAAATAATAGTAGCCTAGTGGTCGTTCAAAAAAAAAGTATTTACTCTGACTAGTGAAGAGGATCGAAATTTCAAAACAAAGTATATCCCAAACTTTTTTAAAAAATGATTTCTCGGCAAAAAGATAAAAAATATTATTGTACGTAACACCAATAATTCTTGTGGACTATTAAATGTTCAAATAGAGAAAAACTCGATTATGACGAATCGCAGTGCCGCTCCAGTTCAGCGTGCGATACCTCGATCCACTTTTGTCGTCCGACGTTAAAAAAAAAACTGCATTTTCTTCGCAACCAGTAGAATTCGTTGAGCGAAGAAATCCGGGTCGTTGAGGATCGCCCTGTACGTGGGGTCGAAATTAAGTTGGACTTTGGTACAGAGAATAAATTAGTCTGCCATTTCAGCCTAAACGGACGAACAAGGCGAAAGAAAAGCGAAAGAACGATGGGGTGAGGGTGTAAAAGATGGAAATGAAGAAAAGATGAAAATTACCAGAACCCCCCCCCCCCTCCACCTTATAGCAGGCAGATAAAGTACCGGCTAATGACACTTCGTAGCCGCCGTGGGAGAAAATTGCAACATCGCGAGATACAGCCTCGGCGTTATTAAATATCACCGTCAACGAGATACTCCAGGTTGGCGAGAGGTGAAAATATAAAACGAGTCGACCGGAAGTTCCCTCCAGCTACTGAAATATTGTGCGCGAAGTTTACTTCGATAAAGTCTTTCTCGTACTTATTTTTCTTCTATCGGTTCGAAAGAGAGCGAATCTCCATCGCTTTGTACAAAATTTAAATGAAAAATTCGTTTTAATCAATTAAGTTCGTTTTATCTGGTAACGTGTCGCGATAGCGGCTTATTCGTCGAAGAACTAGAGTTCGCTTCTGTCGTTCTCTTTTTTAAAAATTATTTTGCTTAGTTGGATCCACGAATTTTGATAGGTGGATAAATTAATGATAAAAGGATGTCTCGATCGGAAAGTATTTTAATGAAGCACCGAAACCTGATATAATCCGAACGCTCCTCAGATCGGTCGCGTCTCGACGAACGTTCAAGGGAATTCCGTAGTATTTTTCGTGCTGAGCTGGCAGCTCAGCTGTTTATCGCGACGAAAGTTTTTTTAAAGATTACTGGAACAATGGATTACCAGAGGAGAACGGATTTTTGGAAAAAGGAGAATTGACCGAATTGTTTTTCTTTCTTTATTTTCTCTCCCTCTTTCTCTTTCTCTCTGACGTTCTAGAGAGAGAGAGAGAGAGGTCGACGAATCTCTTCAAGATAATTCAATTTTTCACGATTACTTCAATGGACGAGTCGAGATTTTGGTTTTATTTTCCATGTGGGAGACAAAGAAAGAGAGGGAGAATCGGTCGAGCGGAGACGTCTGTCTCAATAGCCCCTGAATCCGAGACGGTCGAGTCAGCTCTCCCGTAGTCACGTGCTTCTCGTATACAATTGGACCAGTATCCACAAAGACCCGGGAGGATGGTCGAGGCGCCCGGATAACAGAACTTGTCGCAAACTACGAGAATACCGGAGTATTCGTAACGGGTTAAGAGAGAGAGAGAGAGAGAAGCAGACCTATCGATACCGGCGTCCGGATACAAATCGTCCCCGATCCACGTCCCGTCCTTCGGCTTTAACCGAGGAGAGAATACCTCCTTACACGAACAGCCATTTTAGCATTGTTTGGTTTACCCATTTTATCAAGGTTACAAATAAATTATCTTTACGCTTTAACGTTGATGTCACCGTTATAAGAGTACATTTTTATATTGTTCTGATAATTTTTATCATTTTTGTTATATTCCACAGTAATAATACAGTAATAATAATAATATAGAAACAAAAAAATAATATTGTGAAAATTAATAACAACGATTGTTATTATTATTATTTTAATTGTTATTATCATTGATATAATCATCATAATGATGAAAACAGAAAGTAGTGACGTTTATCATAATCATTATTAATAATTATTATTATCATTGCCATCATGATTATCATCATCGTGATCTTAATATTCTAAATGCATATATCATTAATTGGTTCGAAGCTATGCCCGCAATCGAGTTATTCAGTGATTGCGGAAGAACGAATAAAATGATTCGTTTCAGAATTAATAAAAATTACAGTGGTGTGTGGAGGTCGGAGCTTTTTTTTTTTCTCACTTTCTCGACGTACTTCGTTCCTTTTTTTTCGCGAGAACTCGAAAGAGAACCGAGAGACGAAACGTAAATGCGAATACGCGACATTACGACGAATCGGTGTGGGCGACCTTCGCGGAAACGCCGAACGCGAATTAAGTAAACACCACGTATCGAGGCAGATCGCGAAGAAGGGGCAATTATTTATCAGAAATCAGCAGTCGTAACTTGGTACGAATTGCTCGCGCGAGCTCGCGCATACGTAATAACAATATAACGAGAACGGAAACAATGAGAGGGCTCGGGACGAGGAAAACTGGGCGAGAGGGAATGGGGAGGGGAGGAAGTACGGGTGCATTCGATAACGAGACGATAAGTACATTGTTCTTGCTTTCCAAGGCCGCGTGCGTTCTCGCAACCATTTGCGATTACGTAAACTCCTCAGTGAAGATCGTCACACGTGGATAAGAGACGAAAACAATTTGCATCGCGCGTTTTATTTGCCATTTTTCCTAGGCTATTCTCGCTCGTTCCAGTTCCCGTACGACCGTGCGCACTCATAACGCGTTAGGTGCACGTGAGGGTTCGTGAGTAGCGTTGCAACTTTTGCGAGCACGCTTTCGGTGTTGTTGCGAACAAAACGCACTTTTTTTCAACGCCGTGCGATGAAAATTGACCGAGATATGCTCGTTCAAAGTTCAAGCGGCGAAGCATAGCATACGCGCATGCGCGTAACGTCCTACCCGAGTTCATAGAAAATTCAAAGACATTCTCGGTCTAGTGAATTTAGGATTAATCATTTATTCGATAATAAGTAACGGAGAATCACTTCACATATCGAAAATACGGTTTTGTGATTTTCATTAATTATCGTTTTAACGTTTTTGACTCAGCATCAAGCTCAGCACGAGATATCTCGGCCAATTTTTGTTGTACGACGTTGAAAAAGAAATCATTCCACTCGTAATGACATTCTCTATATGCTCACTAAAGGAAAACTTGATACTCCACCCATCATATATATTATCCACCCTAATAACTCAGGCCGGCAAAAAAAAAAAAATCTTTTTCCTCAAACTCATTTATTTCCGTATCTAATTTTTGTATAGTTATAAGCTTGGAAACGAATATTAGTCTGATTAACGGTAATTCTTTGTTCATACAAAAGCTACGTTTTTTTTTACCTTCTTCAATAGGGAATACAAAAGCACGGATAAAATTTCGAATTACGCGACAATTTCCCCGTGAAAATTACTCTCGAGCTTAATCCTCTCAGCTGCTGGACTTTTATTCCCTCAATTTCAGCCTGGAGTGTTCGTTGAACGTTTCTCCGGCTTTACCTCGCCCCTTTCCGTACAGCTGTCCCGAACAAGCACTCGCTAGAGAAAACCACTTTTTATACCGTACAAGCTTCCCCCTCCCACTGCGTTCCTCATTCCATTGTACTCCCCGCGGGCACACTTCATTAAGAAACGAGAAATTATGCAAAGAACTCGGTGACGAGGAACGCGAGCAGGCTGTTAAGACGGTCAGGGAATATAGCACGGTGGTAGATCGCGTTCTGAATTTTCGTCCTGATGACGAGAAAAAAAGGGGGGATCGAATCCCGAGAGAGTTTTTCCACCCAAAGAAACCTGAAAACCAGCTTGACTATAAATCTCACCATATCGCGATGTACTCGCGACTGGAAATTAGCGGAAAAATAATGGCACCGAATAATGGAGACATTTTGCTCGATCGTTTTTTTCAGATATTTATCGATAGAAATATTTTTTAAAAACAAATTTAAATGGTATTTTTTCAAAAGACTTTTTTACCGACGAAGAAATTATTATTAATAATTATGATAATTATTATTAATACTTGGAGAGAATTTCTTTTTAATCGATAAGTGAAATATATACTTTATAATACTTTATAATAATAAGATAATAATTTTAGAATAATAATAACGAAGGAATGAAAATATAGGAAAGACCGTGTACCCTCGTAACTTCACAAATATTTCTATCAACTTTACAATACTTAATAATACTTTTTTTCCCTAAATTTACTTCCGTATACTCGTCATATCTGAAAATAACAGCAATTTTTCGTCACCGATAAAAAATACCAGACATAAGCGTACGAATTTTCATTTTTTCACTGCTATGATAAATTCGAAATATTGTCTTACATAACAACTATTTAGACGTAAATTAATCATAATAATAGAATAAGAAAAAAGAAAGTGATTTCACACAAGATAGTGAAAAATGTGCTTCGAAGTAAATTTCCATTTTAAAAACTTGTTTAATTCGCACGAAAACTTTGAGCTTTATTTCAAGAAATATTTGTTTTTCATTTTGATAGTTATTGACTAGATTGTTGTTTTGTTTTGGTAATTTTGTAGTTTTACCGTTTTGGTGATTCTTGATGAAAGCTAGCGTCTGTCCGGTGAGTCTTGTTATTTTGTGGACACCCGGTATATAACGCGAGTCGCCAAAAGTAGAGATTTGTTCAAATGCCATCCTTCGTGATGAAGCGAGTGGCCCGAAACACGAGTATTTACCTTGCCCGACTCGGCGTAGTTTTTCAATAGCAAACATCGTCGATATCGTTCACCCTGAGCTTCCCTGTCACGCGCGAGGGAGAACAAAAAAAATCTCTTCGCATGGAGGTCTCTGGCGATCCTTTCGCTCGAAAAACTTTGGAAAGTCTGCTCTCTGCCCACCTCGTACACTTCATCGACGCTAAACATTTTCGCGTTCAAAAAAAACAAGAAAGTAAAATAAAATAAATAATGAAAAAAAAAGAAAAAATGGTGAAAAAAAAGTTTCATCGTGGAAGAGACATCAAAGGCTTTTCCTTAAAACTCGTAGCGAGCGGTGGGAAAAAGGAGCAGGATTAGAGTACACACAAATTGATTCTTCGATGTCTCGGCCGCTGGTGGACGTCAAACTGAAGCGGTTAAATGATGAAAAAAAAAAAAAAGAAAACAACCGCAGGGTACGTTGTGTTTGATAGCATCGCGATTCTAGCCGTTTCAAGCGAACAGGATTATTTTTAATCACGAAAATCGGTACCGCATGGTTTTTTTTAAAGATAGGATAAAAATTTGACCGACAGTTCTGTCAGGATGACGAGCGAACTTTAACCTTTACGGAATTTTCATTTCACGAGGATTTTTTATCTTCCATGCTTACTATTTTTATATACAATTTTATTAATTCATAGTTGTCAATACAGTCCGAACAATCCTTCAGCGTTTGGAAGTAAATAATTAATTTCTGAATAACGAACGTTCCATAAATTGATTTACTCCAAAACATATAATAAAATTTAGTATACATTGTGTTTTATTAACATCACGATCGGAATACTCATTTCAAATTAATTGAATCATTAAAAATTAATTTCGCGAAATTTACCTTATTAATTGGATCAAGTAACAAAATTAATCCAAAGTCATTAAATCATTAAAATCTTTTTTATTCAAACGAATCTCTTTTAAAATCAATCAAATCAATTTTATTAAATTTAAACAAATTCAGCTAATAATTTCGTCCACTTATATCCGACTATTCTATCCTTCAACTATCCTCCTTTTTATTCCTGAAAAATCAGAACGATTAATTGCTTCGTCATTTTTTATTAAAATTTGTAATCGGTCAGAATTACACATTTTTATTTGCAAAGATTGCAGCCCTTCACCGAGATCCGTTGCATCGCTAGGCTGTGATCGGACGTAAAATGGAGTTCGTCCATTTATAATTCACACATATGCATATATGTATATATATAAAGAAACATGATATTGTATAACAGGACCAAGTCGATAAAAAAAGGCGGAAGATAAACGAGGGATGACGTCATTACACCCCCGGGATCGTCTCGGAGCTACAAGAAAAATAATATTAAAAAAAGATACGAAGGGAAAAAAAGTGTGGCTGCAGCGGGTAGAATTCACCCTTGGGAGTGTCGTGAGTCATCGTACCTCAGCCTTAAAGCACGTTCCACCCCCCTACCCTCCCGGCATGACGTCTACCACCGAAGTGAGACCGACAAGTTTAATTGAGTCTAGGGAATCCGTTTTGCACACTTTTTTAACTCCTTCAATGCATCTCCTCCTTCCCTTCCGATCTCGGACTCTCCCTTCGGCCCTTTTACCTCTACAAACCGTGACGAGTCGTGAATTCTCCACAAAACTTTTACGATCCATTGTTTTTTCTTTTTTCCCTACTTCGACTTTTGAAACTTTTTTTTTTTTGGGGATTTGATTTCTTTTTTCTTCTAGAGATCAAGAGGGAAGGGATTGTAGATGGAACGCTCGTATTCTCCGAGGGGATGATAACTTGCGTTATTGAAATCTCCAAAAAAAGGGAGGGATTCCTCTCGGTTTGGGAATATTTTTACGTTACGACTGTCCGGAACTGATTTCGAAAAATTGAATCTCATTTTTTAGGGCCTCGATCCATTTCTTATTCGAGCTGTCGTTTTACAGTTTTTTCTGTCAATTTATAATCTGAATAAGAAAACAAATTGAACAATGTTTGATTGGAAAATAGACACATGTGTGAAAATATCATCCGGTAATTAAATAGGAAATGTTAAAAAAATGCTCGATCGAATTAGTACCAGAAAAAGAATTGGATGAAAGGTAAGGAAGAGGGCTACCAGATCCTTCATGAAAATCATAGTTATTTGGTCGATTTCCGGAATTAAAAAAATATATCAGTAACGAACCAAAATTGATATCCCAGGCTAAAAAGTTATGCAAAAATTGATTTTTTTTAAATTAATTTCAAGCACATTTCTCAAAATATGATTTCGAGACGATCGTGATTTTTTGTCAAAAATTGAAAAACCCCGAGACGACATTCAATCAGCTGTCAATTTTTATTTAATATTGTATAGTTTTCAAAAAAATGTTTTTCAAAACGAAGGACATTCCCTGAGACAAGGAAGAAAAAAATATTGTCCGAGAAAATTAAGGTCGTGCGAAGAAATGCACGCTCAGTCACGAGGTATTTATTGAATGAATGAAACGGCATTGACGCACCACGATACACACAGATAAGGGGATTCGATACTTCTGTATTTCAGTCATGAGGCTGGGCGTTACATAGATATATCCGTCCATTACGAATGATAAAGCGACTCGACTCATTGACTCGTTGGTGTCGCTGACTCAACGCACTTACTGCCCAGTCATTTCTCGTTTCGCAGTCTGACAAAGTGAAATCACGAAGAGAGAAAGAAAGAAAAAAAACGTTCGCGTGCTTCGGCTCATAAAATTGTCAGGTGAAAGGAAAGGCGCGTAAGGGCACTGGAATATTCATTCAAACTGCCAGTCGTGATTAATCAAATCAACTCACGTTAACAGCGTAATAAATTCAAGGAAAACATATTTTTTAGCGTATTCTTATTTATTATATTTATATTTACATTAATAAAAAAATGGTACTATAAATAACAATTCAGGAATAATCGGAATAAACAATGCCTGGAAATAAATTATTTATAAATTCAAAAGAAATTATTTGATAATAAATAATCAAAGGAAATGATTCAACCAATGATCATTCATTGCGTACTTATTGTTTTCGATTTCACGCCCCCTGTCATTTAAATTGTGCAATAAATAATCATGTAATAAAACGAATTAAGAAAAATCGTTGCAAATAATTACCAACGATAATTAATGTATGGATAACCGGAATAATAATTAAAAATTATATATTGCATAAAAGTCACTCTCTTTCTTAATTTATTATTATTATTATTAAATATTTATTCGAGAGCTTCAGACAATTAAAATTAATTAAAATGTTTTTATTTTCGAGCAATAAACTCGCTTCTCTCTAATCGAATACTGATTACTTTCGTTGGTTCGTTCCTTCGAGAAAAACCTTTTTCTATTTAACGATAAATAAAAGATTCGAAAGGGTGAATTGAAGGAGAAAATTCGATTTTGTGATTGAAGCGTCGAGTTCTCGTTGGGTGTAATTCTCAGGTATTTCGAAGAGCGCATACTCCAATATGCCTGACAGGTTTCTCGCATATATGAATATATATACCTATGTCTCGGTATACGTTGTTGGAAACGTGACCACGGGGCTCAATCGGAACGACGCGTAGGAATGTTACAATCGTCTTGTGTACTTCGCCACGGGTCATTTAAGTTCAGTATACTACCGGTAGTCGAACGAGAATGGCCGCCCGAGGTGCTACATTTCCGCCTCGATGGTCCTCCCCCTTCCTCTCTCCCTCCATCTTCTTTGCAAACTCGTAAACTTTCTTTGAAACTTGGCTTGTAAAACCCGATCGACAATGCTGGACGACCAATCACTGCGCATAATTGTAATAATCAAGTTTGAGAGGACCTCGAATTAACTTCATTCAACTATAAACTCTCGAAAAGAATAGTTCTAGACACTCATACGTGTATATATATATATATTTATATATATAGAGGGAGAGCGCCAACTTCGTCAAAGCTCCAATGAAGGGAGAAAAACATCTTTTCGTCGTTTGATAACAATTCAATTTTAACAAAATAAGTACATTCATTTATTGGCTGAACAAAGGATACAATCGAGATAAAAATATGAGGAAAATAAATCAATTTACTGATACGAGTATATACTTATGATTTAATGAAAAGTATTTTAAACACTGTTTTTCAAATGGTTATCGAATTATTTTTTGCATCGTTGAACGTATTTTTGGATATTTAAAAAGGATATATTTATCTAATTTTCATTATCGTAATTATGAGAAAAAATGATGAGGATTTAATGAAATATGAAATTAATAAATATAAATATGAATTCATAAAATCATAAGAGATAATTTATAAACGACGATTTTTGTGGCCATTTTTATCGATACTTTTTCCATTTTTCTACGATGTTTATACATTATTTAATTTTGTTCAAACTGATTTAGGTAATCTTAGTTTTTGAATATTTAATCTCCCACTATATTTTATGTAACAACGAGTAAATATCTTGAAATACCGAGAAAGGGGCAGATAAAAAAATGATAACGTAACCTGATGATAATGTAAATAAAAAAATGAGAAAATAAAATAAACCGTTGAGAAATTTCGATTCTCATCTACGATCAACCTCGAACGATGGTGTGCAAGCAATAATTCCCACATAAATAAAATGACCATCGGCATTTGCGTGGCACACGAGAAGAAGCGAGTATCTCGGTGTTCCTGACGAGTCACGAGCCGAGAGAGGGTAACAAATGGTGGGGCTTCGGAGCAGATTGAATGGGAAGGGATAGAAGAAGTTTGAGACATCGCATTCGTAATCGTACGCACACCGCAACGCCCAATGAATTCACGTTGTCACTCCGTGTGACTCACAGAGACTCCTACAGTTTTACGCCATACAGCGATCTTAGAAGCGTGGTGGGCCGTATAAATTAACGTTTTCTATCGACTCCTGTACCCCGCCACCCCACCCCCGACCACCACTATCATTTTCTCTCAACCTGCCTCTCTCCCTTAGTATCGTTCTCGCGGCTGAACTAACCTGATGTCAGCTCCTTGCCCATTTTTTACACGAAATAAAAATTCCGATTTTGGTAAAATCCGAATAAAACCAAACAATTTTAAAACCAAACTTAACCGATATCAAACAAACCCAAACAAACTGAAACGAGTCCAAAACAATTAAACAAACCCAAACTAGACCAAAAAAACATTAAACAAATTTAAACAAAGCTGAACGAGTACAAAACAATTAAACAAACCCTAACGAAACCAAACAAATATTAAACCAGTCTAACCGAAACCAAATAAACTTATAAAAAGTCCCAAACAAAACCGAACAGACTTAAATAAAATTAAACAATACTGAACAGTCTCAAACCCAAACTTGAACAAACCCAAACGAAAGCAACAAACTTAATTAAACCCAAGCAAATTTAGATAAATCGAACGAAAACCAAACAGAATTTAAATAATCATATATGTCCAATCAATCCCATAAAAATGTTGCCAAAATCGTAGCTGTGTGTGTGTGTGTGTTTGTGAGCTATGTGATGTCAAAGCTAATTTCTTCCTGAAATGAAACACCGGGAATAAGTGACCTAAGTGAAAAGTTTTAGAAAGTGAGTAGAGGAGAAAATCAAAATTGTGACGTGTTGCAATCGCACTTCCTATCGGAATTTTTTTACTTGGATGTCCTCGATCTTTTGACGTTTTAGATGTAACAGTGCAGGTAGGAACTTTTTCGATATATTGAATATTGCGACAAGTGTAGTAGATACTCTTAAAATCACTGTGATATCATTGATAAAAAAAAATCGGTTGAAGTCATCTAAATACGTTTGTCACTTGATATTCACTACTGAAAAAATTAAGGGAACAGAAGAAATTTCCAAATTTTTCGGTGATTTTTGAAATAGTTTGTTTTCGTCAAAAATGATCATATCGAGACGAAAAAAAGCATTTTGAAGCTTGAAGTTTATAATTTTTCTTTTCTTCGTCCCTCTACGTACGTTTTTCACCGAGATATCAAACTTTCAATAAAAGATGATCCTTTTTCCATCAATCACCAATATCTCAGAAACCAATCAACCGGAAAACCGATATCACCTTAAGACAGTCTTTTTTTTAATTAAGCTTATTCTAAAAGACAAGTTTTGCCATGTTCCTTTTACTTTATCCTGCTACTTAAAAATTTTATGTCAAATATATTTATTTATTGAAATTAAGATTTATATCAATTCGTTGAAGAACATTTTTATTTTCTTTCCATAATCTTAAGATTGTTCTTTACCTACTAGACAAGTTATATGGCAACTATATATTTTTATAAATTAATGTAATAAATCTATTTATTCTTTAGTAACGGTTTTCCTCGACCATTAATAATCTATTATACTAATAATAACGAATATTAATAATATTTTATCATAAATATAATAATAGTAATATAATATAATATAATAATAATAATAAGAATATATAATAAAATATCCACTAATAATCTATTTTTAATAATAACGAATTTTCGGGATATTTGTTAAGATTTTTAAATTTGATCCGACAAAAAAATTCATCGTCGTAGTACGCTCTTCCACCCATGTCTGGCGCAGAGTCTCGTTCGCTCAAACGACGACATTACGATTCAATACGTACCCATGAACAGTCTACATCAAAGAATGCTTGAACCATCGTAAAAATTCTATTCAGCTCAAATGGATCCTAACGAAATTAGACTTCATCAGGGATCCATTGATAACTGGCCGGTCCACAAACTGCACCTCCGCTACGCGAATGAGATAGCGAATGAGAATCACGAAAAAAAAAAACATAGCCCTACGAAAAAAAATAAAATGTTACGATTTTTGTAAATTTTTGCGAGCTGAAAAAGAGCACTCTAAACAAGGAAGAAATAGTCACAACTGTTACATCTCGAGTCCGCATGGACGGCGATAAATTTCCATACACATGTAAATGGCTCCGGTACGTGTAGTTTCAACGAACAATACGAATGTCCCCGCAGGCAAAGCCCGCTTCCAAATT
This sequence comes from Ophioninae sp. A BG-2022a, assembly GCA_030523105.1. Taxonomy (NCBI): domain Eukaryota; kingdom Metazoa; phylum Arthropoda; class Insecta; order Hymenoptera; family Ichneumonidae; species Ophioninae sp. A BG-2022a. The sequence goes on along the minus strand of JAPYZI010001099.1, from coordinate 16,928 downwards.
GCTATACACGACACGGATATTTTTCTTTTTTACCCTTTTGTCCCGGAAGTTCCGTTTTCCCTCGGTTGTTCGATCTATAGAAGTGTACTTACCACCGTGGGAACAGCCACAATCGTAACTATGGAATATTGCAACTGTTGCAGAACTGCCAAATCCATAGTCCGCTCGTATATAAATTTATAGATTTGTGTAGGGCTTTCAAAGGGCATATCCAGTAGAAGTTTCGAGAGCTCGTGTCAAACTCAAGCCCTTCGATACACGAGCATTTCCATTGGAAATATTGATCGTCGGCTAGAGGTAGGAAGGAACGGGGGAGGAATGACATGACCGTTGCTGATGTACTTGTATCGATGTGTACATATTTTTCCCAACGATAAGTTGGAACGGAAGTATCGTGGATGGAGAATCGGTAGGAACGAATGTCGTTGAACCGTCGCAAACTCTGCTCGTCTATGCTCGACGTAATACAGAATCGATTCCGTCGACGGTTACTCTCCCTTGCATAATCCATGTTCTTCAATGTGGATTTCAGAGCAGGTGGAGACTCGATGCTCAGGTGGATAATCGATGCGGTTTTATTGGGGTTCTCCATGAATTGATATTCTTGCGGGACTTGGAATATAAAGGTGGCAAGATTAGGCTTCGGCAGGGATAATATTTTTTCCGGATGACCCAATGAGACTTTCGGGTGATACTTTAATGGCTGATCTTTGAGGGATGAAAAATGATTTTGTGGAAGAATTACAATAATTTATTTTTCATCCATTGAAAAAATTGCATCATTACTCTGATAAATAAAAATCATAACCGCAAAAATAATTAACACTGGGTCTCTAAGATAGTCCTTGTGTCTTCGCGAAACGTCAGCCGAAAATTGAAAACTTTACGACTCGAAAAGAAATGAGGAAAAAAAATCATAGAAACGTAAAATACCCGGAGGGTGGAAATGACTGGCGTGGAAACCCCGATCACCAATGTCTCGGCCCGGGTGTTCTTCTTTCATGCAACGATCGCGTTCGCAGTACTGATTCCCGAGCTAATCAGCACGCTCATGGCTAAAAAGGAAAATTCACGCAATTTGGCGTGATGGAGAAAGAGGAAAATTCATTATCCGGTGGCTACGTGGGTGTGGTGGTACTGTGGATTTATGAGGTTTGCTCCACGACCGAATGTTCCTCCTCTCTCACGCCCCTGGATGATCACTGTACCCGATTTTGTTGCAAAGATACTCCCAAGCCAAAGCGTAGAAAAGCTCGGATCCCGCCCACGCGATCCCAACCGCCGATTGAAAAGCGCTGCCGGAGAGGACCAATGGGTGGAGTAATTCATCAAAGGGAACACAAATAAAATTGCCGAAGCGTTGTTATCGGCTGGTGAATTTATAGGTACGGGAGAACGATTCGTTGCTGCGCTGGGGCAACTAACCTTTATCGCGTTGCACGCACGAGATGCCAATCCAATGTCCCATGCCAAACGATAGTACCCTCTTGGAGCCATTTTGGTACCGCTTTGAAGTGCCCCAACTCTACCCATTTTCGACCTACAATTATTTTATCTTTTTTTCGGTGCTTTTATTTTTGGACATAAGGTACCTGACCCATGTAAGGCACAATGCCTAATAAAGCCTACGTTTTAAATATCCAAAACTACAAAGTCAAACTGATTGAGCTCTCGTCTCGAACTTTTAATCGCCACAATTGCCATAGCAACCCTCGCACTGTGGCGAACCCAAACAAATTTACAGTCGATAGAAGGCAGCGCCTGCGATCCCACGTAGGCGTTTATTCCATTTCGATCTACAAAAACTTTCGAAAACATAAAATGTTTTCAATATTACTTAGTGAATCTTTATTCTAATTATATGTAGTGGTTTATCAGCCCTATACATTTTGTTATCAAAATTTAAATTAAAAATTGAAGATTATATATTTTTGTATTTTTTTTTCTACGAAGTTACAACGGGTATGACCTTATTAGGAACAGTCCTCTAAAAAAGACCCAGAAAACGCTTTTTTAAATAAGCATATAGTTAATAGTGGACATTGTTTTCTGAACCAACATTATTATTAATTCGTTGATTATTGAATAAGTAATTGAATAAACATTTTTGTTTTATTTCAAGAATTCGTAGATTTTTTTTGTACTCAAGAACAAATAAGGTGGGCCGCGTCAAGCTACATTAAGTTTTGTTAGGTTTCGCGTAAATTCGACCAAAAAAGATATTGACAGTCTTGATCGTCGATATTACGGACTTAGGATTGATGAGTGAGGCTAAGCCTCTTCATATTCTTACCGAAACCCTGTCTTTCAAAAAATATCCATCAAAATACTCTTCCCTACGTTCCAACCTAGGAACCTCCAACATCGGTGCACCAAGTAATGCTCTAACGAATCAAAAAATATATATTCTACAAATCGATTTTTCTCAAAATCAAATAATCGTTTTGAGCCGCATCGACCAATCGTTTTCCATTCGTTCGTCAGCCGTGGAATTCCCGCAACCTCCGAATCCTGTAACCAGTATTCCCGCCCATTAAATCCCTCGCGTTACAATAAAAGTCCCATTTCTCCTATCAATATTGGGTTCCGAAGGAACATTTCGGCCACCATCACGTTCAGACACCAAGTCGTTATTACGTAAAAACGAGGTTCGAACGAGGCTAAACCGAGCGATAAACCGAATTGAATATCTACCCGTTCCCCGATGCACGGAGAGTATCGACTGATACAGAGGAGAGGCAAGAACATCGTAGGAATGAAAATCAGAGGTAGCATTTGGCGCTGTGCTCCAATTGATTCCCTCCTCCTTAAACTCTCCCATCGACCTCAAACCCCTTAAACTTTCCTATCACCCCAAACCCCTTGACCTCTCGTCTTACTCCCCGAACCCCTTGAACCCTCTCTCTCTCTCTCTCTCCTCATCCCTAACCCCCATAAACTCTCATATCACCTCGAACCCCCTTAAACTTTCGTAACACCCCGAACCCCCTTAAACTCTCCAATCACTGGAAAACCCCCTCAAGCTCTCCTTACACCACTCAACCCCGTTGAACTCTTTTACCATTCCCAAACCCCCTAAACTCTCGATCAAATCTCAACCCCCTTAAACGCTTTGGCTGTCGTAATTCGTCGGTCTTTTCATATCGCGATATCGAAACGGTTGAACTCGCGATCCGTCAGTGATTTCATACGACGAGAAACAAATTCCAACGCCCGTTACTCGAGTTCTTTTTTATATCTATATATATGAGCCCTTCAGACGTGTGTAACAAATCCGAGCGAATAGATTGCTCTTTGACGATTTTCCCGAACACACGGACCAATGATTCCTCAAACGCGTGTCGCGTGCATTGGATTAAAAAAAAAAGAGAAAAAAAACGGAAAACAGAAATCGGATACGATGCGGAAGCGATACTCTCGGAGAGGAAAAAAACACCGCGATTGAGGTAGTCGTGTGCTCGATGGGTCGCTTGAAAAACTGGTTCACCCGGGATATGTTTAAAAGGTTGGGTTATTGCGATGCACGTAAATCGAGGTTATGTGAAAAAAAATGAAGATATGAATTTTAAAAAGGTTCTAAAAATGTACAAAGTAACTAATTACCATCATAGAATTTTCAAATTTGTTTTTATGAAATGCTGTAATTCCCACTTATTTTCCCACCTGATTTTGTGAACTGTAAAAATTTATAACTGTATACTTCAGAAGAGCGAAAAACAATTTGAGAAGAACAGTGCTCCTCCGACGCGCCCCCTTAAAAAATGGTGAAGCGATTTTTTTGTAAAATAATCTGCCGAAAGAGAAAAAAATCATTGCCATAGGATTCCAATGATGAAAACTTCAATCTCAGCATTAAATGCAGCAGTAAACGCGATAAATGTTCATTATTCCATTAGGAAATATCTAGGTGTGGTATAAAGCAGATAATGGTGTAGAAAATATACTGCAACCGCTGTAAAAAAAGGCAGCTCGACACCACAAATGATGTTTTATTCGAAATACGCGCCCCGAGTGCCGGAAAGCGCTTTGGACCACAGCTTTATCGGGGTCTGTCATTCTCGAAGCTATATTCGTACAGGCTGATTCACGAACGCCGGATCTCGGTTTGGTAACGTACAGGGTGTGCAACAACAAGCGAAACGCTTTTCGAGTTTCTCCATCTTTATTTCTTACATTTTTTTTTCATAAAATATAATTTTCAAAACGGATTCTCAATTTGCAAGCCGTAAATACGATTTGATACTTTTTGGTTTATTATAAACAGCTCGAAGAATCTGATCTTTTCATCTGAGATTATGAGATGTTCAGTCATGCATAATTTTTTTGTTTAATGTCATAATTCATTTGTCAAATTTCACATAAGTATCAATTAAGTATCCGCAATGTAGTACTTTTTGTTCCAAATATTTCTTTTATTCGCAAGCCTGAAAATTTATCAAAATCCTTAAACCACCAAACTCCTTAACTACTCCGATCCCCTAATTAATAGAAACGAATTTGATTCAGTTGATCTCTAGAATAATTTCTTTCAAGAATTACATCGAATTATCGAAAATTAAAGATTGCTGTGCCCTGTTAGCTCAGCATCAAGCTCATCACGGAATATCTCGCTCAATTTTCGTCGCAGGCCTTTTAAAAAAAAAGAGTTTTGCTCAGAATTACATACTCAATGTGCTTACCAAAGGACTCCTTACAGTTGAGTATTCTTCTCCCTCCCCTCGTATATATATATACGTAATCATAGAACCTTGGCATTTCGCTTCTTCGATAAACTTCTCCAACAGGATCACCCTCAGGAATTCTAGTTCCCTCGTAGTTCTCTCGTACTGATCCAAAGCACAGTTGAACGTTTTCGTACGAATGAGGGGGGGGGGGCGGTGGATTGTCGCGAGTAAAGGAACTTAGAAGGGTTGCCAGGGTGAAGAGAGGACCGAGGGTAATTCTTGTGCGAGGAACGTTATTCCCGTCGCGTGGACCAGGTGAAAAGCCTCGCGTTGTAGAACGTTTGTTAATGGCGCGCTATCGGCTCTTCGCGTATATAGATATATAGATATAAGTGAACCGCTTTATACGCGGGGCACATAAAGCTCGATAGTTATGCGCTGTGCTCCGGACTCCCAGCGATAAGCCATTATGATCCGAGTGCCATGGAAAGACTCCGTGGGTTCAAACTTTCTTGATCCCCGTTATGATTGCAAACTCCTTTGAGTCGTCTCCGAGTCATCGTTTCCCTCAATCTTATATATCCGGTCTCGAACAGTTGTTTAAATTTTAATGTTAACCCGCGTTTCTCATCCGACAGAGATGAAGGCTCGGATATCAGGGTCGAGGCTGGCCACTGAACTTTTGCCCTTCGTACTTTTGCCAGTCGACCAGCGATCGCGCTATTGCGACCGTCGTTTAAAAATAAAAAATGAAAATCGAAAAGCTTCAATGCAAAACAAACAAACAAAAAAAACAAATTCGAATATACGAACGAAAATAAAAAGGATCGCTTTTCTGAAATGAAATATAATACTTTTTAAAATCTAAATATACGAACACGACGATGATAAAAAGTGTTTGAAATTCTGATTTATTTTTTCAAATTATTTTATTATTTTCAATCTTTTTATATATTCGTTTCAACGTTAGAATTTCGACACTTTTTTATCATTGAAACACACAGGTGACAGTTTAACAATTCAATGTGTTTAAACAAACCGAAAAAAAATCATAGTGGAAAAAACCTTTTTTTCGATTTGTTTGAATTATACGATTTTTAAAAAATATTCTTTCAAATTGTAAAATTCAATATATTACATAAAAACAATATATTATACAATTTCGATATAATATAATTTGGTTTTCTTCATTTTTATATTAAAATCGTATTTTTGACGTCGACTGTACCCGTACCGTAGGTCCTCAAATTTATTATCCAGAATCGACGCATGGGAATGGCGGTTAACCACAGCGTGTAACGATCTCCGAAGAATTTTTGGGACACGCGAAATGTTTTTTTTTTCCTGTTTCAACGCTGAACCCGCGACTACCTAATTAAACATATTTCTCGCAATCCTGTCTTTTGCGTTCCTCATCGGTTTTCGCGTCGTCCGGGTGAGCGACGAGGAATAGTGGTGGCTCGTAAACGATAATATTTGCGATATTATGTGGAAGCCAGACATTCCTTTCAGGCGTTGAAAGTATCGATATTCATATATGTATGTACGAATGTATGTGCGTATATATATAAATATATATATTGGTCTATGAAGCCGTCTCCCCCGAGGGTAAACTTCCAAACGCCTGTCACGACGACGCCACATGCATTTTCTCTCCGTATGCCGTCCTCGCAAGCCGGAATAAGAGAGAGGGAGAGAGAGGACGGGAGATGGAAACTACTTCGACGCCACCACATTGGGGATGGCTCGTCCAACTCTTCCGCGATGTTGAAGGTGTGCTCCATCGGGATGTAGGCAAAAATCCCTGGGGCTTTCGCGAGTGAAAGCAAACAAGCCAAGGGTGAAGGGAGGGAGAGAGAGATCGATTGATTGATATAATTTATTATGCCCCAGTGGACTTTCGGCCAAATAAATGAAGTATAGAGTAAATAATACAATAAAATACGAACAGAAGAAAAATAGAAAGAATCAAATTATAGGTACACTAAGAATGGTACAGTCATCGAAAACTTCCGATGACTGTACCAATTGGCACATTTTTTCACGTTTCTTGGCTAGAAGGATGTCTCTGACTGAATTAGTAGCAAGGGTAACGATATACGAAACAGGAGCCCTACCCAGGATCATACCAACTGCAATAGTGGAACCGGATGGAAGTTTGCGCACAGCCAAAACATGGGAAGATAATACCGCAATCCCCAGTGCCTCAAAGATACGTTTAATAGTTTCAGTAGAATTAGGAGTATCTCGAGACGGCATCCCAGCGACAATTACTTCATTATCAGATGATGATTGAGAATTAACAGAATCGGAAGTATTGTTAGCTGTTAACCTACGCAATTCAACATTTTCGGCTTGAAGTACACGATTTGTATTTCCCAGAGCTGATAGACTTTGAGTGTGTTCAGAGACTGCTGTATTCGTTCGAGAAGAACCCTGAACTCTTCATTAGCCACTTCCTGATATTGACTAAAGTCTGTAATGCTCGGGTTAGTTTCTGCAACAGTCGTATTCGCTGTCTCATGGAGAGTTAAAAGTTTAGCGAGTGTTTGTTTTGTGAAGAGATACGACTGGCGTAGATGTCCAGGCCTCACGCGTGGCCAGGTTAGAAGCAACATCAATACCGGTACGATATTCTCCTTTTCTTTTTTCCCCCTTATCACTCTTCTTCTTTATTCTTTTTTTCTTATCTCTTTTTTCCTCCCTCCTTCTTTGTTGTTCCCTCTATTTTTTCTCCCCTTCATTTTATTTATTTCTCTTGCTTTATTCCCTCTTTCCTTTCTTCTGTTTTCTCCTATCTTCTAGGTTGTAATAAACGTCATCAATGGAGCAATCAATCAATCTCTCTCTCTTCTTTCCCTCCTCCAGTATTTCTCCTTTTCCTCTTTTCCTAGTGATCTTTTTTTCTCTTCCCTTCAATCTATTCCTCCCGCCCTCCCATTGCTTTTTCCCGTTCCTCGAACTGTCATCTCTGACTCACGGAAACACAAATCCGCGTGAATTTGCGACAAGTACGTTGATAGATGAATCCGGATAGACGGAGAAAAAAAGAAAGATGAAATATAATCCGGGCATGTCGATATTTTTATTCGGTTATTTTTTATTGCTCCAGTAAGTCGTATTTTTAAAAATTTGTTTTTCCTTTTTTACGTTGTAGATTCCGCCCTTCGGGTATTCGTAATTGAAAGAGAAGTATTCAATCCCCGAAGGGCGAATACCACGCTATCGCAGAATATTTTTGCTTATACAAGTACCGATGGACTCGATGCCCTCGTTAACGACCGCACTACGGAGGAGTTCGATATCCGCGATGAATCTGTCGATGTACCGAGGGAAAAAGGCACGTTCGTGACAGTCGGATGCGATACCTCGTACTCCAATTAAAATACATACATCGGTAGAAGAGGCCGTGGTATCGAGGCTACATACAGGGTGTCTCGTATAAACGGTTATCATCAAATATCTCACGAAATAAGGGTTACAAGAAAAAGTGTTTTAAATAAAAGTTGCTTCGTTTTGAGGAATAAGAAAGTTGACAATGACGATTTAACTTTGGTTATAACCTCTGGGCTCGTACGCGGGTCAACTTCCAAATTTTCAAATAGAAAGTTTCTTTTCTTTTGCTATATATTTTCCTCTCGTCGAATGGATCAACTTTTGTCCGAAATATTTTTCATTCCTATCTGTATTTTGTCGGATATGAGCTCGCATAGATTCTCCCAGGACACTCTGTACATAGAAGAACCCGCGTGGTATCTCCATCTCCGAATGTTATTAGACAACTCGCCTTCATTTGTGCTACTCACACTCCTGGTTCTCTTCGTTTCAATTCATCATTCGTACACCCGTACAAACGGGGTTCAGATTTGCCACAACGTGAGCCTCAAGTTTCATTTCACTCGAGATAATCGCGCCTCGAGTACGGTACGAATCAACCGTACGAGCCCGAATGTCAAAATCCGTACGTCGAATGTTTCCAATTAACGATCGCGTCTGGAATTTCCGTACGTACGTGCATTCGCCTTCGTTATGACTCTTCGCTTGACTTAATTCCGGGAGCGGGCAATAAATCGATGACACAGCCGTGAGTTTGTGGAAACGTCGCGGCCGCACAGCGTCTCTACCAATCAATATACTATGTTTCACCGCTCGAGCAACCGGCACGTCGGCTATACACGACCCGTCATCCACGATCTCTTTTCTTCTGTATTTTATTATATATTTCAGTCGATTTTATTTTTTAATAAAAAAAATATATATATTTCAATTTTTTTTTAATTCTTTGTAAAAACATATGTACTTTTAACTGGTATTTTTGAAATTCATTTTAAAAACTTGCTATTTATATATCAAGAAAAAAGTTTTTCTTCGTGTTCAATTCCTCTCTTACTTTCGTTGCTTTCTCAATTTTTTTCATTTCTATGTATAACTTTGAATTTTTATGTGTCAAACATTTTTTGAAACTTATGAATTTCTTCTTTTTCTTTACGACGAAAAAAAGATTTCTTCGTTAACTTCATAATCAGCTAATTACCGATACATTATTCAAATTCCTAGAAATTTATTTGTTCCAGGATTATGGAAAAATGAACTACGTACTTGAGAGACAGAAAAACATGACAATGTTTCTTTGTTTTTTTCCTTTTGTATAATTGACAATTATGTTGGTCCGAATTGGATCGAGTAATTATCTCACGATGATTATTGCGCGCGCATCTCGTCCCTTCTATAACTGGATTGCAACGGGACCGTTAGAAGTGCCAGACGATCATGAGTTGCACCCGTTCGTATACAGGCTAATAACGTTGCCACGTGTATTTCTCGTTCCCGACAAGGCAATTCTTAATTAGCGAGTTTCCTCAGGGAACAGGAGTAGTGGAGGGTTGGAGGAGGAGGACAACCCAATAAAAATTGTTTCCTTCAATCTCCTGTGAGACTCGTCACGTCGGCAATAATTTCTCATTGACGAGAAACCCGGATACTTTTTGTAGCCCTACACACGTATCGCTATAATCAAGATGAAAAATAAATTTCTCCTTTCTTTGGTCTGTTTCAGGTGAGTCGATAATTTATCTGATGCCACTCGTAACTGTCTCGCGATTGGTGAGTTCGAACGTATAGACAATTATGATAAATGTGTCGGCGCAATGAAAATCTTGTTTTATTAGAAAATTGGTTGACTCAATCTGTTTTGGGAATTATGACAAATTGTTTATTGGAGAAGGGAAGTATTTTAAGGGCAACTTCGTTCGAACAACCAAGTGTCGTTATGAACGTATCATCATTCGGAATAAACAGGTTCTTTTCCATTTGCGGGCTCATCTTGTCCGAAAACTTCCAAATTTTGATTCAATAAAATAATTCACCTAATTCCAATGCGAAAACGTGATCGACCTGATTTTCATTCGAGGAAGTAGTCCATCTAATTTTCTTTCGAGATAATAATCCGTATAATTTTTATTCAAGAAAGTAGTTCACTTTATTCTCATTCGAGAAAATAGTCCATCTAATTTTTATTCGAGAAAACATTTCACCGAATTTTCATTCGAAAAAATATTCCGTTCATTGTTATTCAATTTCATTCGGAAAAATATATTTCCATGCCAAAATATAGTCTACTTAATTCTCATTCCAGAAAAAATGCCACTCAATTTTCATTCGAAAAAATATTCCGCTCATTTTTATTCAATTTCATTCAAAAATATATATTTCCATGCGAAAAAATAGTCCGCTTAATTCTTATTCGAGAAAATATGCCACCGAATTTTCATTCGAAAAAAAATTATTCTTATGATTTGAAAAAATAATCCGCTTAATTTTCACTGAAGAAAATAATCAACAGGAGAAAGTTATACTTTTTGCTGATTCAGTTCTTACTTTGACTGCATTGTTTCCATCAAGAGAGTAATTATACATCGGCTTGGGAAACTTTTCAAACTGGTCGTGTACGTACGATAATTCGTTTTCGTCAAAACAATGAAAAGTGGTAACCGCGCGCAATATTGTCAAGGTTGCGTCGTGTGTCGTCGGTAACGCCGTTATATCCGCGTCATTGCGATTTCGTATTCTACGACATTAACGAGCCACCCTCTTTGTAATTAGTTGGGAGAGGAGGTACGCTCGTTTAGTCGAGCATTTGATTACGAGGGCTCGAGACTCGGAGTCTCTTATCATCTCTTACAAGTGCATATAAGCTGTCGCACGAAATTTCACTCTTCGTGAGTAACCACACAACCGGAAATGAAGCGAGATTAAATTTTCCGGAAGCCAATGTCCCGCGGTGATCTTTAAAGATCACCGACTTCTTAAGGATCTTCCTCTGAGAAAAATTTTTATCAAATTGTTAATTATTCATTTTTTAAAACTGAATATGTCTACGAAATCTTAAGTAAATCGATTCATTGTATATTGAGATGTCCTTACAATTATCAAAAACATAGTTTTGAAAAAAAACTGTTTAAAGTTTGTCAAGTAGTTTTGGTTTTGTAATTATACGTTGTCCTTCGATTCCCCTAAAATTTTACTCTTCGATGGATCTTTCTCTTCAATTTAAGATGTTCCTAAACAAAAACAATTTTTGAAAATTTTCTCAGTGCCTTAACCCCTTAAATTCATTTTGATACTATCTTTTAAAGTGTTATTGATTAATTTTTAAAATATCTGTACGTGCTTATTTATTTTTCATGATAAATATTTACACATTGTTGATAAAAAGTTTAAAAAAAAATATCTTACAGGAAAAAGATATAAATATATATATTTTTGTGGACCATTCGTAAAATTAGTGCTGCCAGTCGTGAAGGTCTTTGGCCGTCACTCACCTGCGAATTTCGTCGATAACGCTACTCGGGTATGAAGGCGTTGAATGAAACAGTGTGTCGCAACAAATGATAATTTTCTGGCCTTTGCACATCCTCCGGGGCTTGAGGAAACTCGATCCCATGCTCGATACTTCCGCCATCGCGGAACGCCCACCCTTGTCTTCCTCGGTCGAACGATCAAAGTAACAATGCAGCGAGGACACGGAGAATGCCAGAAATAGAAACTAGGGGATAAAGAGAAATGGAATCAAATGAAAATGTATGCTCCAGCACCCTGTAAGACGAATTCACAAGCGGTAGCGAGCAGACGGTATCCTTAATTTACACAATAAACATAAAAGTGATAAAGCTGGAAACTAGTATGAATTCTAGAACGGAAGACAAAATAATTTACGTAATAGTAAAATAATAAGCAGTCAAAATATATACAAATTAACAAAATTATATAGCAATGAAAATTTCAGTAACTATTTAATTTAATTTAATTTAAATTATGTACGCATTTGATTTTACTTTAATAATACTTATATATAAATTCAGAAAAGATCAACAACAGTAAGTTTTATCATTACGAAAATCATTAAAAAAAAAAACATTTCAATATAACACTTAGAATTAATAAGATTACTTATTATTTCTAATGAATAAGTGATCTTATTAATTGGAAAATTAATAGTAACAAAAATAAGGAATATTAAGAAAAAAAATTGAAAAAGAACAAACGAAACAAAGATCCGAGAGAGATCGTCGAAACGGAATGAAAGAGAATATTTCTATTTCAATTAATCGAAATTTCTAATTAAAAAACGCAGGGGCGTTAGGGCGATTCTAACGTTTTAAAAATTGAGAATCGATTTTTATTGCGTTCCAACGTTGCAAACTTTAGCTATGAATACTCTGAAACTATGAGCTTGAAGTTTGCATCGTTGGAATACAATTTCTTATTTGTTCAGCTACCTAATTACAGTAATTTATGATTTTCTTTTTTAATGTTAAATTTATAATTTGGGTTCATAAAAATATTAAGGGATTATCGAAGGGCCTATTTATACGAAGAGAAAGAAAATTCGAAATTGAAGAAGAAATGTTGGTGCATTTCAACGTTGGAAACTTTGATCTCGTCTGAAATTGATATAAATAAATAGGAAAGCTCGTTAAAATTATACGCAGACCTGCGTCACGTTATCGACCAACTCGGATCAACGAGCGACCCCAAAGTTCATCGTTTTTATTGCACAGGTATCCTACGATAATCTTCGAAAAAAAAAGCAACGTGAAAGTTTCGATGTACACCTCGTGAGTGAACTAGGAAACAACGTTACCTGTGACTCTTCCAACTTAAAAGACTCCCACGTGTCTTTATGAATCAATGCGAGTTTTATAAGTAAAGTGCAACGACGAGAAAGCTATATCGGTGACACGTAGAACGCCCCGCGAGCCTTATACGAGAAGACGTCGTCGTCGATCTCCCGACGCGGATGTCCCGTCCTAACACACGACGTTTAACTCACTTTGTGGAACATCCGCGGCACATTCGACCAACCGCCAATCAACGGGTATACAAGTTTCCCTCACCAGAAACCGGGAAGTCGATTCTAATCTCGTCAAAAATCGGAAAAACGTTTGAGGAATCGTGACTGTGCGCGGGCACTCGACGCATCTAGGGTCGTTGCAAAATAAAAGGGCGAATATTATTCTGTTTCAAAGAAAAAAAAATCACGTTTTGTAAATCGGCTTTAAAATTAATTTTCTATATTTTTAAAACGACTTTTAATTTATTATTTTTTGAGTTTTATTTAGCAAAAGAATATCTTAATTTTCTTTATAATTTTTTTAGTGTGTTGTCATCTCAATTAACCGAATGTTAATTTAATTAATTAACTGAATTGTTTGTCAGTTTCAATCAAACGAAATATTGATTCAATTTTTCAATTCGATTATTTTTTACTGTTTTTTACCGAAATATTAATTTTGTTTCCTCATTTTAATAAACCGAAATTGATTTTTTTCTCTTTTTTTAATTATTACTCATTATTTTTATTTTCTTTTTATCATTCGTAATATAGTTTCTATTTTTTAAATGAAACTTTTGGGATTCATTTCCTTTACATAGACTTCCAATCTCGAGTCTTGAAGAACTTAAATCTCGAAAAGCACAGATCGGAGAGAAAACCGTTTCGGATAAAAGGGTTTTCAGAGAAGAACGAGATAGTAATAGTAATGCGAGCTCCGATAGAAACGTCGAATTCACTCGAAACCATTTTCTAATACAGTTGGAGTCCTTTCTGGATATCCAGAGTCGTAATGCTTCATCGGAGACTATTATAGAAACATGAATCTACGTATACAGAATCCGATTCGTACACTATTATCCTTGATTACTAATCCTGCTATGTTAGCTTTACGAAAAATTCCTTAAGTTTCACATCATGATAACTCAAAAATACTACATTTTTCTAAAAACATACTTTCAAAAAAGAACGAAAAATGGCTGACCAATCTAAAAGGATGAGTATTGGAAAAACGTGGTAATGCTCACGGGAACTTGGGAAAAAAAGATCGCGAGTTACGATGAGCGAGTTGGCAGGATGAGCACCTGCTGCATCGTGAGAGGTCGAATGAGGCCAACGATGTTGGGATCGCACCTTGATCGCCAACCAATGTGGGGTGTTGAATGAGAAACGCCAGTAATGTATATTCCTATATATATATATATATATGGAGTGATAACTAGGAGCTGCCGTCTGCCCGAGGCTTATCATCATTCCCTTCGCTGACGTGGCTCTCTCGGTTTTTCTTATCAATTTGATGGACGATCCTGGTACGTTGTACAGACGTACGTCAACACCATGTATATTGCGTAAATACGCATATATACATGTAATCTCATTTCTCGAATGATTCGACATGCTCTTCCATGGAGAACCACGGGAATCGTAATCCCAAGAGAGCAAAGGAAAATAAAGATTTTTATTGGGTGTGAATGAAATATTTCTCTCAACCAAACTTCGTCAGGAGAAAACGCGATAATTTATTATTGAAGCCCTTGTTTTAGATAAGCTCACTTTTTATTAATTTTTTTTCCTTTCACTGTGCAGTTTAATGATTTCTTCTTACTGTACCTACATCGTACTTTGACCTCCCTAACTCACATTTTTTAAACATCTTTATGTTTTCATATTTTTTTAATCATATTTATAGTTTTAGGGTTCCGTACCTCGAAAGGAAAAACGGAATCCATATAGGACCACTTTGTTATCCGTCCGTTTCGAGTCGAAATTAAAACCATATACTTAGGTCTACAGTCTCTTAAATCTTTGAAAAAATCAAACTTCTAAATTAACGGAAAAAAAATACGGCCATTTAGGCCGCAAAAAAACGTATATTTCAACTCTCAAGGGAATTAACAATGTATAGGGTATTTTCCATTTACCTAGAACTATGAAATTTGGTAAGAAATAACGTCTTATACTACGAGTATAGGGAAAAATCTCAAAACTATACATTTGTAATTAAATCTTTATAAAATTCGGGAAAAGAACTGCGAGTCTGAAAAAAACTGGGATTTCTCGACTATTTCTGAACTATAATACGTACCTACAAATTTTTATGGAACCCTAGGTTCCCACCGTGATATCTATAAAAAATCTATCTCGCTTCCATCTACCCAGAGTTAATAGGAGCAGATGTACAATGAAGAACGTAGGATAAATGACGTCTAGTAGATCCCGAAAATTAGGTCGGGCAAGGACATTCCTAATTTATGCAGTATACGTATAAATACGTAAGTTCTGTAGGAACGCACAGTAGATTCTCGAGGACCAACGTTTTCGACGTGCCTGGTGGGAAGTCCTTCCAGACAATCGCTGAGAACTTTGTCCTGGAAGAACAATGTCGTAATAATCCTTGGCCCCCTCCCTCCCCCGGCAAACTCCCTCCGCATCCATTCTCTTCCTCATCTCGAACTGTCAACTTGACTTTTCTTCGGCGTTTCTTGGCTCACCCCGTGCTCCTCACACATTTCCATCGTTCATAGCTATGCACACGTTTCCTCGAACTCCACCGAAAGTCACAGTTTTCCTTTTCCCTGGAGGAACGAATGCCTCGTTCGTCTCAGCCTGCCGTAAGAACAGAAGTGCCATCCGGTACTCCTTCTCTTGGTTCCTCGAATCCTTCAAGAAATTCGCTTGGTTAGAGTTCACCGACTGACTCGATGAAGATGCGACGAAAAAAATATAAATGTTCTTCCAACCATCAAGGAAAAGCTAGTTTCGGTTTTCGCCGAGGGCGATTTGAAGAAACAAAACTTTGCCTAATTGCTGGAGCAATTAGGACGTTTTTTTTTTTTTTTTCAAATTTTCTTTCTTTTTTCTCGTCAGGCCAAGAAATAAGCTCTTCCGGTTATTCCCAGACACGTGTCTTTCTTACGCGTGCATTCGACCAAACGCGTGTTCATAAAAATGTAATACTTTTGAATCTGCGCGAGAAAGTATTCCTCTTCCTCCTCCCCAGCCCTTCCCTCCCTTACCCTTCGTGAACAAAATTTCGTTTGCTCGGATAAAATTACATTTAATATTCTCGGGTATCAAAATATGGTTGGAACCTTCGGGAAGTATCAACAGCCGGGTCGTAGGGCAGTGAAAGGGCAAGGGCGAAGGTGGATGAAAAAAAGGTACTTCGTTAATGGTACACCCTCTCGGGTTTGTCGAAGGAGTGAAAAACCTCGGTCCAAGGTGCGGGGGAGGTTTGAATATTTCATCGTTGCTCCCGGAGAGGACCCTTCGAAGGGTTGTTGCTCTTACCCTGTTCGTGACGTAAGCTCGCAGTGAAGAGGGTGAAGAGTGTGAGAACGAAAAAAAGGTGGACGAGCTTTACGAGTTCGTGATCAAGAAAGAGAAGTACGAGGTGAAGTAGGAGAAGGAAGGAGGAAAAGGCAATTAAAAAAATTCCTCCCTCTTATTCGCGCATTTGTCTTGCTTGTTCCTCCTTTCTCATCTCTCTCTTCTCACTTTTTTCTTCCTCTCATCTATTTCGTCTCTTTCCTCATCGGGCTTTTCTCCGGTTCAGAATTTTTCGACGCGATGCCTCGCGTCGAAATTTCTCGTGTCCCTCTCCGTACTAATTAATCGTTTTACCTTATTAGAACCGAGAAGAACCGTAAACATGTTTTCGTCGTAGTCCTGTCGACGGTCAAATGGAATATATTGAATCGTTGCAAAACGAAAAAAAAAAAAGAAAATACAAAAAAGGAACATCAGCGATACTTATATTCATATAGATCATTTTTATTAATATATATTTATACATAATTAAATATATTTTTAATTAATACGTATAATTATTAATATCGTTCTATTACAAATAATATTTGTAATGTATATATTTTTTAAAAATCGGATATCTTACTACATCTATAGATTATATAAAAACATATATATATATA